>CM069133.1:19630036-19757536 GCA_035221665.1 Okamejei kenojei
CATAGAAAATGAGTGCAGGAGTAGGACATTCGACCCTTTGCACCGCCATTCAATATGATCATGGCTGATCATCCAAAATCAGTACCCCGTTCCTGCTTTTTCCCCATACCCCTTGATTCACTTAGCCCTATGAGCTAAATTTAACTCTCTCTCTTGAAAACATCTAGTGAATTGGCCTCCACTGCCTTCTGTGGCAGAGAATTCCACAGATTCACTATTCTCTCGGTGAAAAAGTTTTTCCTCATCTCAGTCCTAAATGGCCCACCCCTTATTCTTAAACCGTGACCCCTAATTCTGGACTCCCCCAACATCGGGAACATTTTATCCTGCTTCTACCCTGTCCAATCCTTGTTCAAGAATTTTATATGTTTCTACAGGATCCCCTCTCATCCTTCTAAATTTTAGTGAATACAAGCCCAGTCAACCCATTATTTCATCATATGTCAGTCCCATCATCCCGGGAATTAACCTGGTGAACCTACGCTGCACTCCCTCAACAGGAATAATGTCCTTCCTCAAATTAGGAGACCAAAATTGCACACAATACTCCAGGTGCGGTCTCACCAGGGCCCTGTACAACTGCAGTAGGACGTCTTTGCTCCTAAACGCAAATTGTCTCACAATGAAGGCCAACATGCCATTGTCTCTCTTCACTGCCTGCTGTACCTGCATGCTTACTTTCACCCCAGTTTCACCCTGTGCTTTCCCCTCCTCTGGACACTCATCTCCCATCCCTGAATCCCCGATTGCCGTTTTTCAGTAGATACAAGGAACTGCAGATATTGGTTTGCAAAAAAAAGACACAAAGTGCTGGAGTAACCGGGTCAGGCGGCATCAAACAGAAGAGGGGTCCCGACCGGAAACGTCACTCATCTTTGTTCTCCAGAGATGCTGCCTGACCTGCCATTAATCCAGTATTTTGCATCCCTATTGGTGTTCTCTTTCCTCTCCCTCCTGTCCCCTTCCACCCACAGCTTTCCTCCATGTTTACATTTCATTCCTCCTTTTCTTATCTAACACCCTTTTGTCTCCTTTTCACTTCTAGCCTTTGTCACCAAATCCTGTATCCACCTATCACTTGCCAGTCTTTTCCCATCCCCACCATTCTTTAAAAGCTACAACCCCCCCCCCCTCCCCCTCCCCTACTCCATCACTCCATCAATCTGAAGAGGTTTCCTGACCTGAAACAATTCCCTGTCCGCCATTCCCTTCACAGACGCAGCCTGACCCGCTGAGTTCCCCCAGTACATTGTACTTTGCTCCACATTCCAGTATCGTGAGCCTCCATTTTATTGCAGTTGATGTTGTAGAGATCTGCGCTATCTTAGAACATAGGACAGTACAGCAGAGCAACAGGCTCTTCATCCACAATGTTTAAGGCGAACATCATGCCTGATTAAACTAATCTCCTCTGCCTGCACCTGATCCATATCCCCACACGCCCTGTATATCCACGTGACTATCTAAAAGCATCTTAAACGCCACTATTGTACCTGCCTTCACTACTACCTCTGACAGCGCTTTATATGCACCCACCACTCTCTGTGTAGAAAACTTACCGAGCACATCTCCATTGAACTTTACCCTTTGCACCTTACAGCTATGCCCTCTAGTCTTTGACATTAACACCCTGGGAGAACGGGTCCTGAGGGTTCTTACAGGCTAACGTGCAGAGATGTGAAATTAAAAATGAAGAATGCTACGAGCTATAAAATAACCACCAAAGGTACCCGACTCAAGGATTCAAAATGCCTAAGTTGCGAATATTTGTTAGTTATTCCACAAATGTTTTTATATCTACTATAGGCAATTACCCCAGCGGGAATTTCAGCATCTTAAGAGTTTTGTCTAGTTTAGTTTAATTCATTGAAACGAGTACCGAGGTACAGTGAAAATCTTTTTGTTGCGTGCTATCCAGTCAGCGGAAAGACTATACATGATTACAATCGAGCCGTTCACACTGTACAGATACAGAATAAAAGGGATAACCTAAAGTGCAAGTACAGTAAAGTCCGATTAAAAATAGTCCGAGGATCTCCGAGGATGAAGATGGCAGCTCAGGGCCGTTCTCTAGTTGTTGATAGGGTGGTTCAATTGCCTGAAGAAACTGTCCCTGTCAGGTGAAATGACGGCCATTTTAATGCGAGATATATGTTGCTGAATAAATTCTATTTAGTTTCAAAAGTTCCAATAATTGTAACTTTATACCCATTTCCTGTCAGAGTAGGCTTGGGTGAATGGGGAAACTGAACGATAACTAGTCAAGAATACACTTAGTAAAAGATGACAGTGGTAGAGCTGCTACCTTACTGTTGCCAGAGACGCAGGTTCGATCCTGACCTCGGGCGCTGTCTGTGTGGACTTTGCGTGTTCTCACGGTGACCGGGTGGGTTTGCCTCGGGTGCCCTGGTTTCCTTTCGCATCCCAAGAACATTTGTACGTGAATTGGCCTCTGTAAAATTGTCCTCAGTGTGCGGGGATTAGATGAGAAAGTGGGATAACGTGAAACTAGTGCGTGACACACGAGGCTGCAGATGCTGGAACCCAGAGTCAAATACAAAGTGCAGGAGCAACTCTGTGGGTCAGGCAGCATCTGTGGAGGGGATGGACAAATGGTATTTCTGAGTCGGGACCCTTCTTCAGACAAATACTACTGCAGATCCAGTGTGAACGGGTGATCGATCGTTCGTCAGCGTGGACTAGGTGAGCCAAATGATCTGTTTCTATGCTGTACCTTACAATCAATAAATCAAACAGAAATGGCTTTATCAGCTGAAATCAGTGTATGTTACTGAATGTTAACCTTATTTGTTCTTTTAAATCAGTCTATGTAAGAAAATCCGGACGATTTGTACAATAATCAGCCCTGGGGCAGTAAAATCAACCACAGATTTAATACTTTTAATAAATACATCAATAATCCACCCCCAGATTACATTAGAACAAATATACCGGCGAACAGATAGCTGAGAGCTGGAATATTCACATCAGAAGTGTAATATTTCGCACAATCCAGATACAGTATTTGTACAGGGAAACCCTCTTTAAACGAGCAATGTTCGGATGTTGGCTTGTGGGAGTATAATCAATGAAAAGACAGTAAACAAGATGACTGGTGCAATCCGTTACTGATTAACCATATTTAATTGTAGCAAATCCTCGCCCACATCATTTTCTTAGATCAGCTGCTTGACTGATGTTTCCCCCCATGAAACCTTACAGTCAGCAAACATGGCAATAAAACTCCAAGTGCACGCAATGTAAATAGATATATATCTACAGTCCTCCAATTATCAAATGGCCTTACCCAGCCTTTTTAGATCATTACTATTGCACCATCTATAAATGCTGTAACAAATACGACTTCAGAAACTTGCTAATGTTTGTACACACTGTCGGAAACGACCCTTGATGATTTCCAAATCAGCCATTCCCTTGCCGAATGACTTAACTTTGAACAGCTTTTGCCTGCCAGTCGGAGTTATGGGTCTCAGAATTATATGAAATGTGTTTTTTATTATATTAGCTTCCTTTAATTGCATCGATGCAGCTGGTTAAATATTGGAGTCACCTGCTAAAGGAGTGAATAGAATGCCTTCAATTCGCTCATGCTTTTCACCCTAAAAACGAACCAAAGGGGGTGTCGGTTTAGTTCAGAGATTAAGGCTCACCGAGTCCGCACCGACCAGCAATCCCCGCACATTAACACAATCTTACATACACTAGGGACAATTTCACATTTATACCAAACCAATTAACCTACAAACCTGTGTGTCTTTGTAGTTTGGGAGGAAACCGAAGATCTCAGGGAAAACCCACGCAGGTCACAGGGAGAACGCACAGACAGCACCCCGTGGACGGGGTCGAACCCGGGTCTCTGGCGCTGTAAGGCAGCAACTCTACCAATGCGCCTATGAAAGTATTTTTTTCTCTCTCTTGTTTTAGCTGCTTTGGGTCAAAGATGTATTATTCAATGGAAGCCATTCAGCTTCAACGACAAGTTGTCTTTTCTTGGCACATCTGCTGTGGAGAAACCTCCTAAGAGTTATAACGGCAGCTTAAGTCTGAAGAAGGGGCCTGGCCCCTGAAATGACGCCTATCCATTCCCTCCACAGATGCTGCCTGACCTGCTGTGTTATTCCAGCACTTTAGCTTAGTTTAGTTCATTGTCATGTGTGCCGAGGTACAGTGAAAAGCCAGTCAGCGGAAAGACAATGCGTGATTACAATCGAGCCATCCACAGTGTACAGATCAAGGGAATAACGTGAATAATGCTAAGTGCAAGATAAAGCCCAATAAAGTACAACCAAGCATAGTCCGAGGATCTCCAGTGAGGTAGTTGCTCAGGTCTGCCCTTTAGTTGCTGTTAGGATGGTTCATTTGCTTTGAGCTTCAGCTTAAGGAACCGGTTACTGTCTCTGATGGAAATGTCGGCCGGTGTGGGCAAGTTGGGCCGCAAGGCCTGTTTCCACACTGTACCACTCTATGACTGTAAATGAGCTGTTGGTATGAGAATGGAGTTTTCTGCGTACAATCGTGCAACACCAGTGCGTATCTCAGCACATTCTGAGGTAGAGATGCAGACGAACAGCAAGCGATGGGGACGTTTTCCGTCGTAGCTGAAGAGGATGGTCTCATTCCACAGGCAATGGGTAGCGGCCGCCTCAGAGCTTCCAAAAGAGTGGCTTCGGTTGGGGGCAGGGGACGTCGCCGCTTCACGCCACCTGCTGTTAAATTCCTTTGTCGCTTGTGCCTCGGCTATTCCCAAATTCCGCGAACAGGTCGCTCACTTTTTCACTCAGTCGACGTTAGCACATCCGAAGCTGCCAAACATGAAAACAGAACTGCCTGCTCTGCTTTCTGTTGGGAGAAAACTGGACATCTCCCCATGTCCAGTTTTCAATGTTCGAATGTTCGGTGTTAATTTCTTTCAATGTTTGTACCATCTCTTGGTAACCTCACAACATCAATCCAAAACATCTATGTTCATTCAAGATCTGTGCGTGCTTTCAGTTGGAAGAGCTTCTACTTAGTCCTCTTAACATATGTCCTTCTGGTTCAGAATCTATGCCTTTACTTTGTTCTGAATCACCCAAAGATGTTTTTTCTGTCAATAGTCACTGAAATAATCAGCTGGTTGATTTTACATACAATTTTATTTACGTAACATCAAAGAGAGTCGTATGTAAAATCACACAATGATCAATTATCTTCCCTTCAAGATTTCTTTAGTTGCTAGACAAACTTAAAAGTCAAATCACCGTGAACCAGTCTCACAATAAATATTAGAAAGACCTTGTGAGTCCCCTATCAGTCTGAAGGAGAGTCACGACCCAAAACGTCACCTATCCCTGTTCCCCAGAGATGCAGCCTGACCCACTGAGTTACTCCTGCACTGTGTGTCTTATTGTGCGTCCAGTACATTGGGCCATGACATTCTTGAAGTAAAACTATATTTATTGCAGTTGATGGCAGTAGTTTATATCTGGGGAGAAATCAATGCTTTTGTTATAAACAGCATATCACGGGCATGTTTGTATGTGTATGAATCTGGGTTTCTTTTTTCACATCTACAAAAGGGTTTGGAGTTTGAATTAATCCAATTAATTAAATTAGATCAATAAATCCAATTAATCAAAAAAAATAATAATTATATAACAATGCCCCGTGTGTGTCTATCTTCAGTGTAAACCAACATCTGCAGTTCCTTCCTACACGTAGAAATGCCACTGGCAGTTTTGAAATTTCACAGTTCAAGGATGCATTGTTTTTAGTTTCCTCTGGACTTTCCTTGGAGTTAATTCAAGAGAGGTTAGTCTTGTCCCCCCATAGGACTACCACCAGGTTTTGTTACAAACCTATGACTGGAGCTGAAGAAATAGTGAAGATATGGCCCAATGAGAGCCTGCTGCAGTTTAGTATGAGAGCCTGCTGCAGCTCAATGCGTAAAGTTCATACATTCATTTAAAAGGACAGGGGTTGAATGAGAACAGCATGGTGTGGAAAATAATGTCTCACGAATTTGATGAGTGTTTGAAGAAGTAACAAAGAAGGTCAATAAGTACAGGGTAGGCAACCTAGTCTTTTTGTATAGGAAGGGACTGCAGATGCTAGTTTATACTGAAGATAGACACAAAATGCTGGAGTAACTCAGTGGGTCAGGCAGCATCACTGGAGAAAAATAGGTGACGTATCAGGTCAGAACCCTTCTTTATACTCCTTGGTTTATACTCCAGTAAGACCCTTAAGGTTCTGCATGCTAGGCTGCTCTGGAATGTTAAATTGCATGGGATCTAGGAAGATCTTCAACCTTCACCCTCTGCTTCATATATCCAATTATGTATAAAATTATTTGTGGCACTGTCCATGACTAGTGGTGTGCTACATGAGTCGATGCTCATTGTTACTTGTCACTACATCAATGACTTCGATGAGTTTGTAAGTTTGTAAATTATATATAATAGGTGGTATCATAGACAGTGAAGAAGATTATCAATATTTTTTTGTTGTTGAAAGAATCTAAGCGAAAAACAGGATTTATACCGGGAAGTTCCTGATCCTAGCATGCAGGTGAATGCAGACGGTTTAACTGCATGTGTTAAATTGATTGTTATTGGCAACTGATTGGCAACTGAGATTCTTAATATTTTTGAAGGGTAAAGTACAGCATGCAGATAAAGTGGAATAGACAGCAAGGATCAAGTATAAAAGTTCAACTTTTATCATATAATTTGCCTTATCATCCACTTCAACCATGGCTGTCCCTGAAATTCATGCACTGGTGTAGTAAAGCTTTACGTTCCAAGTTTATAATAACTTGTCATAGAGTCATAGAGTCTTACAGCCTCGAAAAAAGGCCCTTTGGCCCAACTTGCCCATACTGGCCAACATTTCCCATTCTCTCAAGTCCCACCCGCCTGTGTTTGGCCCATATCACTCTAAACCTAGTCTTAGTTATTTCTCGCATTGTGAATGTTTTCAAGTTATTTTTGTCTATTTTGAAAAATTGGGTTATTATATGCAATATTCCTAATCCGTATCAGCTGTGGGGTTAACATCAATGTAAAAGTGGATTTTAAAACATGCCTTCTTAGCTGGATCCACCTATTACTTGCCAGCCTTTTCCCCACCTTTTCTCTTCACCTCTTGCAGTGGCCATTTGACGTTTTGTGTGTCATTAATTATGGCATTTGCCTTCAACTTTTAGACTGCCCGTTATTATGTGGGTGGGATTTATTACATATTCTAGGGCATGTTTGGAGCTAGGTTTCTTGCGCAGAGGATTAGTTTTTAGTTTAGTTTTGGACTAACATGACGAAGGCATACCCTTCGACCATGTGAAGTTTAACCGAGACACGAGGAGTTTTCTAACGTTTAAGCAATATGCTGGAGTTTGACGAAGATTAGACTATACGAGTCGGAGAACAAGGTCGGATGTATACATTGTTTTTTTTCAATAATAAAGAAACTATAAGTCAAAAGACGATGTTATGAAGATTTATCTGTAAAGAAATTATGAAGATCTCACGGAGAGCTCATATGCATATTACAACATTCTCCTTCAACCATGGAATTTCCTTAGTGGCTAGAGGGAGCAATCTCTTGAACGATATAAAAATCTGCCGCTGTATAAAGTTGAAGGATACCTCTGTCCAGAGATGAGAGCCCATCCCACAGAGTGGGACAGAAGAAAGGCCAGGATCTCCAAAGAGGTTTTGGCCAGAAGACCGGTTCCAGCTAGGAACTGAAGACAATAGATCTCCACCAGAGATGGCCTAGAGGTTTATCGACAGCGACACGACTTATCTGAAGATCTGAAGACATTCTCAAGGAATTGTGAGTAGAAATCGACTATTATTTCTTTGAATTTTGAAGCTGCAAAGCTTTAATTTTAAATGGCTTCTGTAAAGAAGAGCCAGATAAATGAATGCGAGCACTAGCTTGGAAGATAGCTAATAAAAGTGTTTTTCCACTGTCTGGAGAAATTCAGTCAGTCCGACCTTGGATTGTTTTGAAGTCAAGATAAGGCACATTCCTTTTGAATTAACGTCACTACTAAGCCCGTGGATGTTGAAGGGATGTTGTCTGCATATTCAGTTTGTTATTGTTCTGGAGAGGATGTTTAAAAAACGAAACTAAAGCAGCCAGAAGAAGACTTTGTTCGTTCAATTTAAATCTGCCAAGACCTGCCAAGACCTGTTTAAAATCATGGAGCAAGAAGATGAAGAAAGTGTCACGTCTGAGGACGCACGAGGTGGCAATGAAAGGCCAAGGGGACAAGTTAAATTCACTGAGAAAGGCCGAGTTCTATTTCTGGAAAAGGCCGAGAAAATAAGAAACAAATTATGGAAACAGGTAACCAGATTAATTGAGAAACAGAAGAAATTAAAGGAATCAGATAAGAACGCAATCAAAGTGGAATCTAATATGAGCCAACGACTTAGCCTCTGCCAAGAGGTTCAACATAAACATAATGCACTGATGGACTCAGAGCCATCTCTGGAAGAACGCGAAAGACACACCCAGTGGTGGGAAGACAGGGTGGAGATATTCAATGATTACATGGATGAGTCAGAGGAGTGGTTATCTGAAATGTGAACACAACTTACGCACTCAACAGCTGGAAATGCGATGCAACAAGGTGCCGGAACGGAAGATGAAATTACACCACTGGATAGTATCTCCAATGTAGCTACACGAAGATCAGGACATAAATCTGGTTCTATAATCAGTTCAGTATTGAGGGTTTCTGCTCGATTGGGAGTTGAAGCTGATCTAGCCACTCTCTCAATAGAAGCGGATGCCTTGAAGAAGAAACATGAGATTGAGCGAGTAGAAGAACAGATGAAGGAAGAGGGGATGCGACAGAAAGAAGACAAAAGGCGACAAGAAGAAGAGAGGATGTGTCAAGATGAACGGATAAGGTGACTAGAAGAACGGATAAAGGAGCAGATCAGGCGATGAAAAGAACAGCTGGAACTAAAAACAAAGATGGCGGTGGCCAAATCTAAGAAGGAGATATTTGAACTAGAGGGCTCAAGAAGCAGCTCTAGAGCATCGAAGACGATGAACTCTGGACCAAGAGGAAAAAATGTTCCAAGTGAGTCAGCCATTGGATCAATTCCACAATCGAGGTCCAACGGATTTCATGGCTTTGAATACCCATTGGAACAGAGTAGGATGGGTAAAACCTCATCTCAGCAAATGGGTGCTAGATCGAAACAAACTACTTATGGAGCCACTGGAGAGGCTCAGGACAAACCAACAGCTGAGTATGCTTTTTCGAGGCCTGGTGCACAGGCCAGTTTGAGCCAAGGCTTGTCTATCATCCGTTGGAGCCAAGCCTAGGTTTCCAGTCTGGATTATTGTGGTTGGTGAATAGTCAAGCTGAATTCATAGCTCGACAAAATACCTCTCTCATTCTACCACCAGCAGAAATTCCTACATATGATGGAGATCCTTTGCGGTGTGAAGGTTTCGTAAGGGCATTAGAAGAAGTATTAGAAACAAAAACGACGGATGAAAAGGAGCGCTTACGCTGGTGAAGTACACAAGTGGAAGTGGTTAGGTACTTGTAGAAAGTTGTCAAAATGAGCCTGACAGCCAAGGCTAAAAAGTGGCAAGAAGGTTACTTAAAGAACATTATGGTAATGAACAGAGGATTGCTAATGCATGCATGGAGAAGGCCCATGCTTGGAAAGAAATCAAGCCAGAAGATGGGGAGGCATTGAGTGATTATGCAATATTTCTTAGAGATTGTTGCAGCTCGATGAGAAATCTTGGCCACATGAAAGTAAGACTAGAGTCATCATTATCAAGCTGCCCAGAAGACTGAGAGAAAAGTGGAGAGATAAAGCAGGCATAATATTGGATGAGAGGAAGCAAGTAGCCGGGCTTCCAGACCTGGTGAAATTCTTGGACAAGGAAGTACGGTACACGTTAGAGCTGCACTACGGGACTATTGAAGATCACAAACCAATTGCAACTAACAAAGGTTCTACCTTTACCAAAACTGAGGAAAGATCAAAAACTAAGAGAAGTAGTTTTGCTACCACTATAATACCTGTGTAAATGACAGATGGAATGAAAGGAAATGTATCTACTAGCAAGCAAATAGTATTTTGTTTGTTATGTGATGAAGTTGGTCACACCATAAGATGGTGTCGAAGATATAAGATGAAAGAATATGAAGATAAGATGGATTTCTTGAAAGAGAAGGGAATCTGTTTTGGAAGTTTGAAAAAAGGACACATGGTGAAACACTGTAAGAGTCCTATAATTTGTTATAGGTGCAGGCAAAATCATCCTGAAGCACTTCACACTGTAAAGAATCCACCAGAGCATTTGGAAGAGGAAGAACCGGAACAAATAGAAGAGGATGAACCGGAACGAATAGATGAGGAACTGGAGCAAATAGAACAGAAGGAGTAGCCAACTAATAGTGATGCTATCACCTTGCCTCAAGTAACTGCTCATATTAGGGCCGGGTTTGAAGCCTGTATCTTCTCTACCTTACCAGTACAGGTGAGGAATAGTAAGTCGAATACAGTGTTGTAAACATATGCTTTTTTGGATCACAGAAGTCCGACTACCTTTTGCACAGAAAACCTGACGAGAAGGCTGAACATGACAGTATTGATTCGATTCGATTGCATACCATGAGTAAAGATAAAGAGAGCAGGAGTCATTACATTACAAGTATGGAGATATCCAGTTTGGAAGAAGATAATTTTATACCAATATCTGAAGTGTTTACACATGCCTGTTGGTCATCAAAATATACCCAGATGTGAAGACTTGAAACAATGGCCTTACCTGAAGGAGGTCAAGATATCTGAAATAAATTCTAGTCATCACAAATGGCCCTCATTCTTCAGAGAACGGGGATTCCATTCCCCACTATTGATGAGGCTCGCACCAGGGTCTCCTCCATACCCCGCAACACTGCCCTCGCTCCCATTCCCCCACTCGCAAACAGGCAGAGTCCCCCTGGTCCTCACCTTTCACCCCACCAGCCCGGCAAATACAACATATAGTCCTCCGCCAGTTTCGCCACCTCCAACGTGACCCCTCCACTCGCCACATCGTCCCATCTCCCCCCCTGTCTGCCTTCCGCAAAGACCGCTCCCTCCGCAACTCCCTTGTCCATTCTTCCCCCCCTCCCGCTCTACCCCTTCCCCGGGCACTTTCCCTTGCAACCGCAAGAAATGCAACACTTGTCCCTTCACCTCCTCCCCTCCACTCCTTTCAGGGACCCAAGCAGTCCTTCCAGGTCCGACAGAGGTTCACCTGCACCTCCTCCAACCTCATCTACTGCATCCGCTGCTCCAGATGCCAGATGATCTATATCGGTGAGACCAAGCGGAGGCTTGGCGATCGCTTCGCCGAACACCTCCGCTCGGTCCGCAATAACCAACCCGACCTCCCGGTGGCTCAGCACTTCAACTCCCCCTCCCATTCCACATCCGACCTCTCGGTCCTGGGCCTCCTCCACGGCCAGAGTGAGCAACACCGCAAGCTGGAGGAACAGCACCTCATATTCCGCTTGGGGAGTCTGCATCCTTTGGGCTTGAATATTGAATTTTCTCAATTCTGTTAACCCTTGCTGTCTCCTCCCCTTCCCACCTCTCCCTCAGCCCTGGGGCCCTGGCATTCCCTCTATCTCTATCTCTCCCCCACCCTAGTCGCACCAGCTTCTCATTTTCACACCACAAACAGCTTACAATGGCTTGTTCCCTTTATCACCGATACTTTTTTGCATATCTTTCACTCATTGTTCCTTATCTCTCCACATCACCGTCTATATCTCTCGTTTCCCTGATCCCTGACCAGTCTGAAGAAGGGTCTCGACCCGAAACGTCGCCTATCTCCTTCGCTCCTTAGATGCTGCTGCACCCGCTGAGTTTCTCCAGCTTTTTGTGTACCCTCGATTCTCCAGCATCTGCAGTTCCTTCTTTAAAGATATCTGAAATAAATTCTAGTGTTGACCTACTTATCGGAACGAACGATTTGAAGGCATTGGAACCTATACAGATTGTTAGGAGCCAAGGTGGTGGACTGTATGCTGTGAAAATCTGACTTGGATGGGTTATTTATGGCTCCTTGAGAAGGAACAACGAAAACAGAAGAACTAAGAACTTGCGGTTAATCAAATATCTACTGATAATTAGGAAACCTGTTGATGAAGCAATACAATCATGACTTCAATGAAAGTACCAATAAGGAATCTGAAGAGATGTCGAATGAAGAGTTGAAGTTCATGGATATTATGAACTACTCCAAAGATTGACAGATGCCATTGTCTGGACTTACCTTTCAAACAAGAAAGTGTTCATCTGCTGAATAATCATCGTATGGCAGAGCAACGTACCCAGAATTTGAAACGCATGTTTGGCGAGAATAACAAATTTCATGAAGTAATAATCGCTTTGAAGAATAATTTCTACATGGATGATTGCTTAAAATCCATGTCTACTGAGCAGGAAGCAATTCAACCAGTAAAATATCTGACTTCCCTCTGCAATAAGGGAAGATTCACACTTTCTAAGTGGATAAGCAACAATTGTGAAAGAACTTCACCAGGTGATAGAGCCAAAGAAACCAGAGAGTTGGATTTGGACAGAGACAATCTGCCAATGGAAAGAGCATTGGGAGTTACTAATGTCACACAATTGAAATATGTTAACACAGAAGAAAATCCTGTGGATGAAGTTTCCAGAGAACTGACAGTGAACCGCTTCTTAAGCGATAAGAGATGGATCAATGAACTAAAGTCTCTCTGTAAGCCAGACAGAGAATGGCCAAAGCTTGAGCTGGGATTTGTAATCTCTGCTAATGATCTGGAAATTAAATCAAACCTAATGGTGACCTTTACTGCTAAAAATCCTGTTATTCTCTCGAAGGATTTTCAAGTCAAGTCAAGTCAAGTTTTATTCGTCACTTGCACATAAAGTGCAGTGAAATGAATTTGCCAGCAGCGGTACAATAAAAAAAGAACACACAATACACAATTAAAATTTAACACAAACATCCACCACAGCATTCATCGCTGTGGTGGAAGGGACAAAAATTGGTCAGTCCTCCTGCATTTTCCCCCGTGGTCGGGACCACAACCCTCCGCAGTTGATCCGTGAGTTGATCGGACGTGGAGGAAGAAGTTTCATGCTATCAAAGCTTTGGACTGTAATGTTTTGCACTATATTCTGGGTATCATGCCTGATTTTAAGGGTTTGGTGCGCATGGTACGAATTTAAACTAAAAACAATGTTTTAATAAGATCAATAATCAAGTTATGCTTGCTTCTAGAAGGCGAAAGTGAAGATGGAAGAGTCAATGAAGAATTCTGATTGCGGATATATAGAGCATGCTATTTTTCTCGTTAGTATGGTGGTTAGTACCCCCAGGAGACCGGGATTTAATTCCCCGACTTTTTGCTTTTGATATATGTTAAGCTTTCATGGGTACTTTTTTTGATGTTTGTTAATAATTGCCTCGTTATATATTCTGAACAATTAGGGGCCGGTATGTAGTGGCCATTTGGCTTATATTTTGTGTCATTAATTATGGCATTTGCCTTTAACTTTTAGACTGCCCGTTATTATGTGGATAGGATTTATGATGTATTCTAGGGCGTGTTTGGAGCTAGTTTTCTCGCGCAGAGGCTTAGTTTTTAGTTTAGTTTTAGACTTACATGAGGAAGGCATACCCGTCCACCATGTGACATTTAACTGAGACACGAGGAGTTTTCTAATGTTTAAGCGATATGCTGGAGTTTGACAAAGATTAGAGTATACAAGCCGGAGTATAAGGTCGGATGTATACCTTATTGATTTTCTTCAACAATAAAGAAACTATTAATCAAAAGACGGTGTTATGAAGGTTTATCTGTAAAGAAACCCTGAAGGACTCACGGAGAGTTCACATGCGTATTACGACATTCTCCTTTAACCATGTAATTTTCTTAGTGACTTGAGGGAGTAATCTCTTGAACTATATAAAAATCTGCTGCTATACCTCTTTCTATTAACTATCTCATTTCTACTCATGTTCTGAAGAAAGGTCTTCACCCAAAAACATCTTCTGACCATTTCTCTCCACAGATGCTGCCTGGCCCTCTATGTTCCTCCAGCACCTTCTGTAGCAAGGAACTGCAGATGCTGGTTTATACCAAAGATAGACACAAAATGCTGGAGTAACTCAGCAGGTCAGGCAGCATCTCCGGAGAAAAGGAATAGGTGACGTTTTGGTTCGAGACCCTTCTTCAGACCTGAAGAAGGGTGTCAACCCAAAAATGTCATCTATTCCTTTTCTTCAGAAATGCTTCCTAACCCGCAGAGCTACTCCAGCATTTTGTGTCTATCCTCCAGCACTTTGTTTTCTTGCTTTAAACATTAGGTTGTTATGGTACCTATTTTGCCTCTAAGATATTCTTCTCGTTAAATGTCACCTGATATAATTCTGCCCATTTTGTCTTGTGTTTGGGTATTTTATGTGCTTCTCCCTTTGATTCAGATTTTTACTAATTCGATGTATTTTGAGTTTCTGAATCCAAATCCCAAGTGAATGCAAACAAAAACAAAGAGATATTTTCTTTTTATCTATTGTTTTTTACTTTTTTTAAAAACAGTTTTTAGTTGCAGTTGTTGCTAACAGCCTTTCGAGATGTACTATATTTAACTGTCAAGGAGTCCAATGGTCAAATTTGCATGTGATTTGGGATCTTGTTCTATCATAAGTTTTCATTAACAAGACCAAGATCTACAACAAGGAATAGACTCCCCCCCCACCCCCCCCACCCTCCCCCCATTATTTATCTTCTTTAGTGAAGGTATCTACACTTCCCGCAGCCTCAGCAAGGTTGCCAGCATAATCAAGGACCAGTCTCACCCCAGTCACTCTGGGGGGATTGGGTAACGTTTCGGGTAACGATCCTTCTTCAGACTCTTCTTTCTGAAGAAGGGTCTCGACCCAAAGCGTCACCCACTCCTTCTCCTCAGAGATGCTACCTGTTACTCCAGCATTTTGTGTATATCTTACGTTTAAACCAGCAATTGCAGTTCCTTGCTACACTCACCCCAGTCTCTCCCTCTTCTCCCCTCCCCCATCAGGCAAGAAGTACAGAAGTTTGAAAATACATTCCTCCCGATTCAGGGATAGTTTCTTCCCAGCTGTTATCAAGCAACTGAACCATTCTCTGATCAATTAGAGTGTGGTCCTGACCTCCCATCTACCTAATTGGCGACCTTTGAACTACCGGACTTTATCAGACATCAATGTTATATCTTGCACTAAATGTTGTTCCTTTATCCTTTATCTGTGCACTGTGGATAGTTTGATTGTATTCATGTATAATCTTTTTCTCTGATTGGACAGTGAGCAAACAAAAATCTTTTCCCTGGACTTTGGAACGGGTGGCAATAACTAAACTAAACCAAACATAAACTAAAAAATTCACAATTAAGCAAACGTTAGATACCATAAATGTGAATCAATTGATGTGAATTTTCTATGCTAATCTGTTTCACTTTTTATTATGAGAAAGATAGACAAAATGCTGAGGTAATTCAGCGGGTCAGGCAGCATCTCTGGAGAGAAGGAATAGGTGACATTTCGGGTCGAGGCCCTTCATCACATTTATACACTTTTTATCATGACAGGCATTTAATGACATGACATTTTCAGAACTGTGTCATTTGATTACAAACGTATTGCTCAGCTTTGGTATAAAATCTGGACAAATGGCTTCTGAATGGGTTGTGAAAGCAGGCCCTAGTATTTGATGTCTGTCCTGATGATCCATTCTAAGCATAAAAGATACTGCAAAATGCAGTGAATGTTTGAAATCTCAAATAAAAATAGAAAATATTGGAGATGCAATATCTCCTTACATCTCCTCCCTTTCAGTGTCTCAGATACTCACTGCAAATGAAACTAGAACATACCGTATTTGTTGATTTTTCAATTTAGTATAAAGATTGATTCTTTAAGTTTACAGTTTAATTTTAGTTCCTTCAGATTTTTTTTATTACTTTTCAACAAAGTAATGTACTTTGCTTATTAAGATAAAACCTCATTCAAAAAAAGATGCAGGAACTTTCAATCTCTTAAGGCATGACTCAATTGAAATCAGCATTAGCAGATCAGATCATAATTATTCCTTCAATAAAACCGTTCACATTATTTCATGCAATCATGAACAAACACCTCTTCTGTTTTATTTTTCACCACAACTAAACAGTGGTGAAAATGTCCATTATGAGAATTTTGAAAGCTACATTTATCCTTAAAGCAAAATCAATGAAAATGTGAATATTGTGACAGATAGCACTGGGAAACATTGTTTTGGGGAATCAATAAAAAACAAGTTTCTAAGTAGACTAGGGGAATCAAGAACCAGGGGACAAAGGTTTAAGGTGAGGGGGGGAAGATTTATTAGGAACATAAGGGGAACTTTTTCACACAAAGGTTGATGGGTGTATGGAACGAGTGAGTGCCAGAGGAGGTAGTTGAAGCAGGTACTATCGCAACATTTAAGAAACATTTAGAAAGGTACATGGATAGGACAGGTTTAGAGGGATATGGGCCAAATTCAGGAAAGTGTAGATGGCACATGTTGGTCGGTGTGAGTAAGTTGGGCTGAAGTGCCTGTTTCCACACTGTAAGACTCTATGACTATGATATTCAGTAGGATTTTTTTTTAATTTGTATCAATAAAAACCAATAACAGAAGCCCCAATTATACAATATTTACTGTCCACTTTGAAGTCTCGGCTAATAAATATTGATTGGTAGTATATTGTATGTGCTTTGCAGACAGCTATGATCCTGATCCTGAGCGTAATTCTCAATCCCACTCCTATAAACACCTCTCTGTCCTCAATCTCCCACATTGTTTCAATGCAGCTCAATGTTAAGAACAGAAAATCGCACCTCGTCTTTATTCTAGGTACGTCAGCTTTCCTGACTTGATACTGAGTTTAATAATTTAAAATAAATTTTCCAGTATTTTTTATCTTGGATTGTTTACATTCATAGTATTTTCCTTTAGTGAATAGAGACAAAGGTTCTGCTTCTTCATTTCCCTCAGACCAAATGTTTCATTATTTGCCCCATTACCACCCGCTCTTTCATCTTATAATGCATGTTTAACACGATCAACCAGCAGGCTCTTGGACTACAAACACTAAACTATGGACTACAAATTGCACTAAGCATTTGGGGCTTTTTGCACTAATTTTGGGGTTTTTAATTTAACTGGACTAAGTGGGATATGTTGGGTCCCTGTCACACGGGAGGCCTGGTCCCCCAATGCAACCCATTCCCCCAACGCAATATTCCACCACTCACCCGTTCCCCCAACGCAATATTCCACCACTCACCTATAGCCCCCAACTGCGCAGGTGCGGCTCATTTCCCCTCATACCCTGAACTCTCTCCCCCTCCTCTTCACCCTCCCTCTTCTTTCCCCTCTCCTCCTCCCCTCCCCCAATCACTCCCTCACGTTTCGAGTCGAGACCCTTCTTCAGAATAAGCATTTTCGGTGTTAACCAGCATCTGCAGCTCTTCGGTGTTAACCAGCATCTGCAGTTCTTTCTACACAGTTTAGTCGTAATCATAATAAATGGCACTCAAAAGGCCACTTATTACTTTAAAAAAAAAATTAAAACTTGTTTAATAATCCCAGAATTTTACTTGAAAAAAATCTTAACTGACCAAATGAACTAACAATGGAAAGTTAGAGATTAAAGTTGCTCTGTTTTCTATAATGGAGAAATAATTTGTTCATCCAGGCAAGAAGATATTTAGCCGACTGTTCAGGACCAAATACAAATTCAGATTCCAAATGTAAAAATATGCTTTTCCCCCCCAAATGATAACCCTTTAAACGGAACCGGATTAATTAACATGAGGTATGGATAAGGTGTGATCTAATGGAACGGTCTAACAGGCTCCAATATCCTAATGCCTGGTTCCTAAAGCAAGTTTGTGAACTCACCAAGCTGACTATTTAATCTACCTGAGCAATTCCATTCAAGTTTCAGAGGTCAGCCTTATTTACCATGCGCACTGAAAGTGTAGGATTAACAAACCTGACCTTGAACACAAAACATCGCGTCTAACGTGAGCATGTTTCATTGATGCAAAAAGGTCTATCGCTTGAAGTTTGTTTACAATTTCCCAGACGGCGGATAGTTTCATGCCATGTGTACAAAAGGGCCTAAACGGTAAAAGTCTAGTTAAATTCTGAGAATGATTACCAACCCTCAGATATTCTCACTCACTGCCCAGCGCAAAAGCTTAAAGCAGGTAGAAGAAGGTTGGTACCTCAGGGTTTTGTTATTTCTGTATAAGTACGAGAAGTACTAATGGGAAGGCAAGTTCGAGAAGGGCTAAGAGAGTAAGGTCAGGGGCAATAGTGATCGGTGTGAGAGGGGAGGTGAATACTGAAGTTAAAGTGTTGCATATGAATACGCGAAGTATAGGAAATAAAGAGGACGAGCTTGAGGCTCAGTTAGAAATTGACAAGTATGATGTTGTGGGAATTACAGAGACATGGCTGCAAGAGGACCAGGGCTGGGAAATGAATATTCAGGGGTATGCGTTCTATCAAAAAGACAGACAGGTGGGCAGAGGGGGTGGGATAGCTCTGTTGGTAAAGAATGAAATTCAGTACCTTGCGAGGGGTGACATAGAATCAGGAGATATAGAGTCAGTATGGATAGAACTGAGGAATTATAAGGGTAAAAATACGCTAATGGGAGTTATCTACAGGCCCCCAAACAGTAGCCTGGATATAGGGTGCAAGTTGAATCAAGAGTTAAAATTGGCATGTAGCAAAGGTAATGCTACTGTCGTTATGGGAGATTTCAACATGCAGGTGGACTGGGAAAATCAGGTTGCTACTTGACCCCAAGAAAGGGAGTTTGTGGAGTGCCTCCGAGATGGATTCTTAGAGCAGATTTTTAGAGCAAAGGGGACTATGGAGGCATGAAGGAGGAGCTGGCCAAAGTTGACTGGAAAGCGACCCCAGCAGGGATGACAGTGGAACAACAATGGCAGGTATTTCTGGGAATAATACAGAAGGTGCAGGATCAGTTCATTCCAAAGAGGAAGAAGGATTCTAAGGGGAGTAAGAGACGACCGTGGCTGACAAGGGAAGTCAAGGACAGTATAAAAATAAAAGAGAAGAAGTATAACATAGCAAAAATGAGCGGGAAGCCAGAAGATTGAGAAAACATTTTAAAGAGCAACAGAAGGTAACTAAAAAGGCAATACGGGGAGAAAAGATGAGCGATGAAGGTAAGCTAGCCAAGAACATAAAGGAGGATAGTAAAAGCTTCTTTAGGTATGTGAAGAGGAAAAATTAGTTAAGACAAATGTGGGTCCCTTGAAGACAGAAACAGGTGAATTTATTATGGGGAACAAGGAAATGGCAGACAAGTTGAGCAGGTACTTTAGATCTGTCTTCACTAAGTAAGACACAAACAATCTCCCAGATGTACTCGTGTCCAGAGGACCTAGGGTGACGGAGGAACTGTAGGACATTCACATTCGGCTCAAAATGGTGTTGTTTGGACTGATGGGACTGAAGGCTGATAAATCCCCAGGGCCTGATGGTCTGCATCCCAGGGGGTGCTCTAGAAATCGTGGACGCATTGGTGATCATTTTCCAATGTTCTATAGATTCAGGATCAGTTCCTATGGATTGGAGGGTAGCTAATGTTATCCCACTTTTTAAGAAAGGAGGGAGAGAGAAAACAGAGAATTATAGATCAGTTAGCCTGACATCGGTGGTGGGGAAGATGCTGGAGTCAATTATAAAAGATGAAATAGCGGCAAATCTGGATAGCAGTAACAGGATCGGTCCGAGTCTTCATGGATTTACGAAGGGGAAATCATGCTTCACTAACCTTCTGGAATTTTTTGAGTATGTAACTAGGAAAATGGACAAGGGAGAGCGATTAAATGTAGTGTACCTGGACTTTCAGAAACCCTTTGATAAGGTCCCACATAGGAGATTAGTGGGCAAAATTATAGCACATGATATTGGGGATAGGGTACTGACATGGATAGAAAATGGGTAGGCACACAGGAAGAAAGAGTAGGGATTAACGGGCCCCTTTCAGAATGGCATGCAGTGATTAGTGGGGTACCGCACAGCTCGGTGCTGGGACCGCAGCTATTTACAATATACATCAATGATTTAGATGAAGGGATTAAAAGAAAAATTAGCAAATTTGCAGATGACACAAAGTTGGGTGGGGAGTGTGAACTGTCAGGAGGATGCTATGAGGATGCAGGGTGACTTGGACAGGCTGGGTGAGTGGGCAGATGCATGGCAGATGCAGTTTAATGTGGATAAATGTGAGGTTATCCACTTTGGTGGCAAAAACAGGAAGGCAGATTATTATCTGAATGGTAAAAAGTTAGGAAAGGGGGAAGTACAATGAGATCTGGGTGTCCTTGCACATCAGTCACTGAAAGGAAGCATGCAAGTACAGCAGGCAGTGAAGAGAGCTAATGGCATGTTGGCATTCATAACAAGAGGAGTTGAGTATAGGAGCAAAGAGGTCCTTCTGCAGTTGTACAGGGCCCTAGTGAGACCACACCTGGAGTATTGTGTGCAGTTTTGGTCTCCAAATTTGAGGAAGGGCATTCTTGCTATTGAGGGAGCGCAGCGTAGGTTTACAAGGTTAATTCCCGGGATGGCGCGATTCTCATATGTTGAAAGAATGGAACGACTGGGCTTGTATACACTGGAATTTAGAAGGATGAGAGGGGATCTTATTGAAACATATAAGATTATTAAGGGATTAGACACGCTAGAGGCAGGAAACATGTTCCCGATGTTGGGGTCACAGTTTAAGGATAAGGGGTAAGCCATTAAAAATGGAGATGAAGAAAAACATTTTCACCTGGAGTTGTGAATCTGTGGAATTCTCTGCCTCAGAAGTCAGTGGAGGCAGATTCCCTGGCTACTTTCAAGAGAGAGTTAGATAGAACGGAGTAAAGGGATATGGGGAGAAGGCAGGAACGGGGTACTGATTGTGGATTATTTGCCATGATCACAGTGAATGGCGGTGCTGGCTCGAAAGGCCGAATGGCCTATTGTCATCCTGCACCTATTGTCTATTGTCCATGGTCTATTGTCTATTGTCTATTGTTGCCTAATTTCCAACTATTCACTCGCTAATGGTTTATTTTGCAGTACAAGTGCGACTCCGACTAAAGCTTCACTTTCCAATAAACTAACCGCTTTTTCTTTTTACAAATTGACAGTCACAGTGGAGATTTGTTTCATCCCCCTGTGAAACGTGCTGACAAACCTGCCAGCCCCATGCCAGAAATAAATTTGTGTAGAGTCAGGAGTCAAGAGAGTCAAGAGTGTTTTATTGTCATAGGTCCCGGATGGGACAATGAAATTCTTACTTGCTGCAGCACAGCAGAATATGTGGTAGTGTAAACATTGTACATAACGGGGGAAGAGAAAACAAAAAGAAAAAGTTCGATAAATAACAAATATAGTGCAATAATAATTTCGTCTTTTGCAGTTCAGGGCTCGGAGCTTATTTGTTGTAGTGTTTAATAGCCTGATGGCTGTAGGGAAGAAGCTGTTCCTGAAGCTGGATGTTACGGTTTTCAGGCTCCTGTACCTTCTTCCTGATGGCAACGGTGAAATGAGTGTGTGGCCAGTTTGTTGTGGGTCTTTGATGATGTTGGCTGCCTGTTTGAGGCAGTGGTACGACAGATCCCTTCATGGTGGGGAGGTCCAAGCCGGTGATGGACATAAGTCTTTGCGGTCTTTGACGCTCCTGGGTGTTCAAGTTGCCGAACCGGGCCACGATGCAACCAATCAGAATGCTCTCTACAGCGCACCTGTAGACGTTTAGGGGAATCCTCTTTGACATGCCGAATCTCCGTAATCTTCTCAGGAAGTAGAGTCTTTATAATTGCATCGGTGTGCTGGGTCGAGGAAAAATCTTTGGAAATATGCACGCCCAGGAATTTGTTGTTTTTGACGCTCCTCACCACCGTCCCATTGATGTGAACAGGATTGTGGGTCCTCATCCTCCCCCTTCCAAAGTCCACAATCAGTTATTTGGTCTTACTGATGTTGAGAGCCAGGTTGCACAAAAAGCTGGAGAAACTCAGCGGGTGCAGCAGCATCTAAGGAGCGAAGGAGATAGGCGACGTTTCGGGTCGAGACCCTTCTTGAGAGCCAGGTTGTTGTGCTGGCACCATTTGGTCAGTTGGTCGATCTCACCTCTATAGACAATAGACAATAGACAATAGGTGCAGGAGTAGGCCATTCGGCCCTTCGAGCCAGCACCACCATTCAATGTGATCATGGCTGATCATCCCCAATCCCCAATTTCTGCCTTCTCCCCATATCCCCCGACTCCGCTATTTTTAAGAGCCCTATCTAGCTCTCTCTTGAAAGCAGCCAGAGAACCTGCCTCCACTGCCCTCTGAGGCAGAGAATTCCACAGACTCACCACTCTCTGTGAGAAAAAGTGTTTCCTCGTCTCCGTTCTAAATGGCTTACTCCTTATTCTTAAACTGTGGCCCCTTGTAGATTGAAGATTTTGACATAAGGACATTTAAGTACCGGTTCCGCGATCCTTCATTAAAAAAACCCCGATTTGTTCATGAAAAATAAATGATCTCATGGTCACTGAAATAAAATAATAACATTTGACGCCGTGGCAAAAGCACTTCAGTAAGTACGTTTTCATTGCCGCGGCCCTCTCAACTGCATGTGAAGACGAGGGCAGCGTTTTTTTTTAAATATTTTACACAATTCGTTCATTTACATTCAAAAGTCAATCACTCTTGGTGCAATTACTCTACGTGTGCGACAGAGTAGATAAATATGCTGTCGTGTTTGTATGTTCGTGCATTCAAATTGAAAGCATAGATCTTTGTTGCGAGAAGACGAACAAACAACACCAGCCACAGTTAGCCTGGCATCTGAGTTGACGATGTGTAGGCAGGAACTGCAGATGCTGCTTTAAACCGAAGATGGACAACAAAATGGTGATTCTCAGTTATCGCTTGGCTCCCGTTCCTGAACGGTCCAAAGTAGCAATATCATTCCATTTCGACGTGTATCGTTTATTTTGCACAAATCCCTCACGCAGTAACACATTTCTATGGCAAACCGGTTCATAAATCAGTACAGCTTCCATCAGATCTAAATAAAATTGTTCGATAACTATGAAACTCAACTCCAAAAAAATTCATCCCAGATGTCTCGTTTGGATATCCCTTTGGGCTAATAAACTAAGCGAAAGCAAGCTGAGCAAAGCTGCATCAATGAAAACCAGGCTACATAAACCAAGGGAAGTTTACAAGACCGTTGAGCAGAAGAAACAATTGCATGAAAGATTAAAGTTAAGCCTGTAGGCTTTCCAAACATTAACCGCACATTTAAATAGCTATTATATACCTTCGTTATTCGTCACGTTAATCAGTTCCGGCTACAATCGTTTATATGGCTTCATGTTCGCACCTATTCCAACACGAATAGCAACCTAGAAACGTTTTGCGGTATCATCTTCGAATTTTGGTCATTTAGGCCCTATCATATTTATTCGTCACACAAAATTACTTCAAGGAGGTAACTTAATGGTTGAGGTAATAGTGCAAGTGTATTTCAAAAGTTGTACAAAACAAATCACGAGATGTGTATTTAGCAGCAGACTGGGCAGTTTGCCTTTGAAATCGATTCATCCGCGTTTTAACGATGAAAAGTATTAAAGAGAAACCCTTAAAGAGAGAAACGGGATCCTTCTCAGACTCCACGTAATTCTAACTTTGAGAAATAGTTTTTTTAAAAAAGCGAGGGAATATCAAAGGTCTTAACAGATTCCCTGAGCGAGCGAGAGAGACACAGAGAGATAGACTGAGAGAGAAAGAGAGAGAGGGGGGTGGGGTGGGGGGAGAGAGAGAGAGATAAAGAGAGAGAGAGAGAGGGGGGGGAGAGAGAGAGAAAGAGAGAGATAAAGAGAGAGACAGAGAGAGGGAGAGAAAGAGAGAGAGAGAGAGAGAGAGAGAGAGAGAGAGAGATTGGGAATGAAAGCATGCCTGGAGTGAATATAAAGAATGTTTAAACTTTTTCCAAACTGCCTCTTTCAGGAAAGAAGCTGAATAAACAATCCGTGCCTCTCGTATAACACGCAACTTAAAGTGCCATGGGGCAGTTTGCAGTGATACATCTGTACGCTAATATAATTTCACCCGTGCAAATAGAACTGTTATTAACCGCTATTATTTCTATTTTATTCGGGGTTATTGGGTGCGAAATTTGTGCAATTATTGCAGCTAGTTTGGATTTTTTTTAATTGATCTATCACTGAAGGAGAAAAGGAGAGAAAAATTAAAATCTGCAAAAAAAAGGCAAATTTACAATAAACAGAAAAAAAAATCGAGGCTCGAAAAGATCGAAGATAGTATTTGAAGTAAACTGGATCAGACTTTAATGAAGTACCCCTACAGTTCATTTGCTCTTTTATATAGATATACATTTGTGTTGGATTGAAGTGCAATGTTCTGTGGGTATTGCGAGGAACATTAACAGCTGTGGAAATCAGTCGCCAAAGTCCATTGCATTTAATTCTAGACTATTGCTTCATGGACAAGACAAAGAGGACTTAAAAGCAGTTTGAAAAGACTGGCCTTTGAATGGCTACTATTCAATTTGTATTTCATTCCCCGCTGGTCATGGAATTGAGATCAGAACAAAAAGTGAAAACACATGGGCGAGGTCAGTAGGATCAGAGAACCACCACACACAGCAAAGGCTACAGAAAGCAATGGGAACTTGTGTGAAGAAATAGATTGTATAAACAGAGCCTGCTATCGTCTGCACACTATTATCCTGTAATTTACACGGTATGGGAGCAAAGACATGTAATAAAGAGTGAGATATTTCATCACGTTTTAAACCTTGCTTCATACCAGTCGACTTCAATATGCATCTGGCATGTCTGAAATTCTTCCTCTAATGTGTTTATTTAAACTATCCGGGAGAAATTATTACATCACCAGTAAATCATGTTTATATATACCGAACTCCTTTCAACTTTCCCATTTTGCAGCATGATTTTAATTACATAATAACGCCAAAATTATATTTGTAAAATAAACGTTATGATTTATAGTACGATGATGGGATGGATAAGGGGGCACAGAGGAATGTAAGTTAATGGTTACTCCGTAACCACGATTCTGTCTGGTTAACAGGGAGAATAGGATTGGTTCGCCAGATGATTGATCAATAAGGGTTTTGAGTTACTTCATGTGGTAAGATTGTTGTGTTTTTCTATTATTAGAATTATTTTTTAAATACTGGAATTACCGGAACAATTCTGTTACTGTTTGGGAGAGGGCATCGAGTAGCGTAAGATTTCATTGACGCAACTCCCAGTTGACATTTGCTGAAATGTTGTTTTTGTAAACGATTTCAATTAAACTAGTCTCAGCTTTTTAAAATTAAAAAAAAAAAAAAACGTAGGGAGGGGGGAAAACTTGAGATAATAGATCGATCTACCAGAAATAGTTGAGGGCGAATGGTTTGAATTGTGTCCATGGATAGGCGCAAAATGCTGGAGCAACTCAGGAGGGCAGGCAGCATCTCTGGAGAGAAGGAATGGGTGACGCTTCGGGTCGAGACCCTTCTTCAGACAGAATTCTGTCTAGATATTTCGTTAAAAATGTTTCGTTAAACATAGTACGGTATTCAAATATCAAAGCATAAACGTTTTTCAATACATTGACACCAAGAATAAATATCTAAATGGTAATTCATTCAATTGACACAGAAGCATTCTGAGACGTATCTCCAAAGTCTAAAGTCTAAAATCTAAAAAGACTTCTAATTTTTGGGGCATACTGTAACATTTATAATATGTCTGAAGAAAGGTCTCGACCCGAAACGTCACCCACTCCTTTTCTCCAGAGATGCTGCCTGACCTGCTGAGTTACTCCAGCATTTTTGTGTATACCTTCTCTATAATAGACATGACAACTTAAGTATTTGAAGACGCTTTTTTCCGACGATAAAATCACAATCTGGAGGTAAGTACTTTGACTCCGATTAACATCGCCGTAAATGTATTCACGAATATGTTCAAAAATTAAACTTGTTAAGGAAAGAGTCCCGCTCCCATTTACTTGTGGCAACGTGTAGACCAGAAGAATTTTGTTTTTATTTTGGATGTTCAACTACGTCCGTTTAGAACCCCATCAGATAGAGTATTTTCAACAATATTGATTTTAAAATACATTCTCCAAAATTCCTCGCAGATTAACAACAACACAAGAAAAATCGGCTAACTGGGTAGTTTATGCAATAGATTAAATCAATAAATTCACTGTGCCTTTTAATTTTAAACACGCGACGATAGGCTCTTTCCCTGCCGAACCAACATTTCTGAATCAGCCCGTTTTTAAGCATTGTAACAATTTACTTATTGGCCTCTAATGGGACCATAAGTTTATTAGAGTTTGGGCGCCGTATGACGGCTTGTAATGTGTATTTAATAAAATAAACCAGCAGAAAGAAATTAAAACAGAGAAGTGACTGACTGTGACTCCTGAGACAACCTTTCGAAAATGGAGAAGGTGTTTAGGGTATAACTCGACAGAGGAGACAATGGTGGGCTCGGCAAAATTGTACTGCGAAACCATGGTCAAAGGAATAGTGACGTCCCTTGGAATAAAAACAGGGTGAGGCATTATAATGGGCCAGAGATCCCAATACCACCCCTTCTTCCCATCCAACCCCGTTCACAGTCAGTGTCTCACAGGCTTTCAGATGTTATCGGCTTTGCATTATACTTTTGACAGTAAATAGAATCAAAGGGACTGATAGGAGCGGCCTCGTTTTAACAC
Source organism: Okamejei kenojei (assembly GCA_035221665.1). Taxonomy (NCBI): domain Eukaryota; kingdom Metazoa; phylum Chordata; class Chondrichthyes; order Rajiformes; family Rajidae; genus Okamejei; species Okamejei kenojei. The sequence continues at coordinate 19,656,932 of CM069133.1, forward strand.
ATTTTGTTTGTATTTGATACATTGCAAAATGATTATTAAAGGAGTCACTACAGATTGTATTGGTTCTAGACCTTAGTGATTTATAGATACTATAACATTTCACTATAGAATTAGCCATACAGCGTTTTTAATACAAGTAAGTCACATTTCAGGAATTGAAATACATAGAATTACAGATAAAATCACATTAATGTGTATTTGTTATAAACCTCCGTATCCGCTATTGCATGGCGAAGTAGACATGATGGGCCGAATGGCCTAATTCTGCTCCTATAACTTAACTTATGAATTATATATTTTGTATCCAAGTGTTATGTGTGCCAGGGAGGGAGAGGTTCGCGGCGACTTTGGTAAACTTGATTTTCCTCAATCGCCTCTATTGATCTCGAAGAGGTCACGGCGACACACCGCGTCAACCGAGTTAAGAACATTTGAAGCAAGGTGATTGGGGCTCGTTATGTTTATGTAATAACTATAAGTAGGTATAAACTAGCGGCGCGCATCACTCGACATTTGCATGCACACATTTGCTAATCTGAAGGTACACAAAATGCTGGAGAAACTCAGCGGGCGCAGCAGCAGCTATGGAGCGAAGGAAATGGGCGACGTTTCGGGCCGAAACCCTTCTTCAGACCCATTGTCTCTGCCTGTTCGTGCCCCACCGAACTCATTTCCACATGCCTTAACTCCATCCTATCCCCCTTGGTTAAATCCCTCCCCACAAAATCCGAAACAAGCGTCACCCATTCCTTCTCTCCAGAGATGCTGCCTGGCCCGCTGAATTTTACGGGAGACAAAAGTGCTGGAGAAACTCAGCGGGTGCAGCAGCATCTGTGGAGCGAAGGAAATGGGCAACGTTTCGGGCCGAAACCCTTCTTCAGACCTGCTGGATTTTACTCCAGCTTTTTGCGTCTAACAATCTCCTAACAATCGAGTAGCTTGCCTCGAGAGTTTATCGACATCGATTAACTTTGAACTAGAACGCTTACCTGAAGGAAATGGGCCTTGATTCTACATTAAGGGTTGCTTCGCCCGGGCAGCAGGGAGAGGGGGGGGGGGGGGGGGGGGGGGGGGGGGGGGGGGGGGGGGGGGGGGGGGGGGGGGGACGTTATGTTGAATTCAGCTCAGTGTGGGAACAGAAAATGTACACGGGGACAGTGATGCACTTCATATCCCGAGGCCTTTTGTGTTCATCTCTCAGGTGAGTGGGCGATTCACTCCCTTGTCAATTCTTCCCTCCCCTCCCGCTCTACCCCTTCCCCGGGCACTTTCCCTTGCAACCGCAAGAAATGCTACACTTGTCCCTTCACCTCCCCCCCTCCACTCCTTTCAGGGACCCAAGCAGTCCTTCCAGGTCCGACAGAGGTTCACCTGCACCTCCTCCAACCTCATCTACTGCATCCGCTGCTCCAGATGCCAGATGATCTATATCGGTGAGACCAAGCGGAGGCTTGGCGATCGTTTCACCGAACACCTCCGCTCGGTCCGCAAAAACCAACCCGACCTCCCGGTGGCTCAGCACTTCAACTCCCCCTCTCATTCCGTATCCGACCTCTCGGTCCTGGGCCTCCTCCACGGCCAGAGTGAGCAACACCGCAAGCTGGAGGAACAGCACCTCATATTCCGCTTGGGGAGTCTGCATCCTCTGGGCTTGAACATTGAATTTTCTCAATTCTGTTAACCCTTGCTGTCTCCTCCCCTTCCCACCTCTCCCTCAGCCCTCGGGCCCTGGCATTCCCTCTCTCTCTATCTCTCCCCCACCCTAGTCGCACTAGCTGGGGGTACACAAAAGGCTGGAGAAACTCAGCGGGTGCAGCAGCATCTAAGGAGCGAAGGAGATAGGCGACGTTTCGGGTCGAGACCCTTCGTCGCACTAGCTTCTCATTTTCACACCACAAACAGCTTACAATGGCTTGTTCCCTTTATCATCGATACTTTTTTGCATATCTTTCATTCATTGTTCTTTATCTCTCCACATCACCGTCTATATCTCTCGTTTCCCTGATCCCTGACCAGTCTGAAGAAGGGTCTCGACCCGAAACGTCGCCTCTCTCCTTCGCTCCTTAGATGCTGCTGCACCCGCTGAGTTTCTCCAGCCTTTTGTGTACGGGCGATTCACTCTCCCCGCTCCCTCACTTTGCCTCCTCGCTCGTTTGTCGCCCCACTCCTCGCCCACCAGCTCTTGGAGTGGGAGCTTGGAATCGCATCTCTCACCGCAGTTACGTTCGCCGAGGTTGCAAGCACCGAACTCCGTCTTTCCCTTCATTGCCTTAATAACGATATATATTTTTAAAAAAAGCACAACATCTCTAACCTTTAGAAACAGGAAGTGGCGGAGTTCAATCATTCAGAGATCAGGCAGTAAGCCATGCACCACTGCAGTACATTTATCAACCGATATTATATCGTAATGGCAACATTCGCTGAAGGTAACGAGCGCAGTTTAGAAGGGCTGTGTCCTGAAATGTCACCTATTCGTTTTCTCCAAAGAGGCTGCATGACCCGCTGAATTACTCCAGCATTTTGGGTTTATCTCCGGTATAAACCAGCATCTAACGCAGATCCTTCCTACACTGTGTGTCTGCTGTCACCAACGAATATTGTGTTCTTCATTCATTCCAAACTACCGTTTTTTTTAATTTATATGCATTAACCAAAAAAGCGTCATTTTTTAAATATATAAACTGGTGGATTTTAGGAAACAATAAAGTGAACTTCTAAACCACTACAATAAATAGTCCGCCGTTGTACGTTTTGGGATTAGGGAGTGGGAAGGGAAAAGATCTCTCAGAGTGGAATGGTTCAGCAGGTCTATCTGGGTATAAATCCGGCTGAGAAATACGAACAAGGCCTGTGCAATTTACCCGCAATATACGGGTTAAAAAGAAAAGGTTTTCTTGAAGTTATACAGTATAGAAGACTTTTCCGTCCAACTCGTCGACAGCGATCAAGGTGCATAATATGCACGCTAATTCCGTTTGCCTGCGCTTGTCCCATATCCCTCTCAAGCTTTCCCTTTCCATGTCCTGTCTAAATGTCTTTTAAACGTCGTAATTTAACCCCCCCCCCCAGTTTGCCACGTCCTGCGGCAAGTTGTTTTATAGAGCCATCACCCTCTGTGTGAAAACCCTGCCCCTCGGGTCCGTTTTAATCTTTCCACTCCTACTATGGGAGGAAAAAAAAGACTGCGACTATGTACACTCTCAATGCCACTCATTATATTATTATCTCATGTGTTCTAATCTTCTGCACCAGCCTACGGCTCAGGACCATATCAAAGGTCTGCTAAAATCCATGAAGAGACATCATTTTGGCCTCATAGAAACATAGAACATAGGTGCAGGAGTAGGCCTTTCGGCCCTTCCAGCCATACCGCCATTCAATAAGATCAAGGGTGATCGTCCTAAACCGTTCCTGTGTGCTCCCCATATCCATTGATTCCGTTAGCCCTAAGAGCTATATCTAACTCTTGAATACATCCAGTAAATTGGCCTCCACTGCCTTCTGTGGCAGAGAATTCACAACTCTCTGGGTGAAAAAGGTTTTCCTCATCTCAGTCCTAAATGTCCTCCCCCTATTCTTAAAATTTGATACCTGGTTCTGGACTTCCAACATCAGGAACATTTTTCCTGCATCTAGCCTGTCCAATCCCTTAAGAATTTTACATGTTTCTATAAGATCCCCTCTCATCCTTCCAAATTTTAGTGAATATAAGCCCAGTTGACCCATTCTTTCAAAGTATGTCATCCCGCCATCCCGGGAATTAAACTAGTGAACTTACGCTGCACTCCTGCAATAGCAATAATGTCCTTCCTCAAATTAGGAGATAAAAACTGCACGCAATACTACAGGTGTGGTCTCACCAGGGCCCTGTACAACTGTAGTAGGACCCACCTTGCTCCTATACACAAATCCTCTCTCGATGAAGGCCAACATGCCATTAGCTTTCTTCACTGCCTGCTGCACCTGCATGCTCACTTTCATGCTGACTTCATGATGTAAAACCACACCAGGGTCTCGTTGCACCTCTTCTTTTCCGAATCTGACACCATTCAGATAATAATCTGCCTACTTGTCCTTGCCACCAAAGTGGATAACCTCACATTTATCCACATTATACTGTATCTGCCATGCCTCTGCCCACTCAACCAACCTAGCCAAGTCACCCTGCAGCCTCAAGGCATCCTCCTCACAGCTCACGCTGCCACCCAGTTTTGTGTTATCCACAAATTTGGAAATGTTACATTTAATTCCTTTGTCTAAATCTATCATCTATCCTCTTGATCACTTCATCAAGTTTGTACCTTCTCCCAGTTACTGCATGGGTATTCTCTAAGTGCTCCAGTTTCCTCGTACATTCCAAAGACACACAGTTTTGTAGCTTAATTAGTTTCTGTAAATTGTCCCTGGTGTATAGGATCGATCTAGTGTATGGGTAATCGCTGGTTGGCATGGACTCAGTGGGCCAAAGAGCCTTTTTACAAGCTGTATCTCAAAACTAAACTAAACTAAGCTAATCGTCTTTGCTAAATGCTCAGGATGTTGATTGTCCTGATCGTTCACTGTTGCTTTTAACTTTGAAAATCAAAAGGAGATAAGTGAGTTATCGCTTGTTCAAAATGACCATTATAGAGCCCTTGAGTCAGAGTCACAGAGCGTGGAAGCAGGACCTTCGGCCTAACTAGCACACACCGGCCAACATGTCCCAGCTGCACTAGTCCCACCTGCCTGCGTTTGGCCCACATCCCTCCAAACCTGTCGTATCCATGTACCTGTCCAACTGTTTCTTAAATGTTGGGAACACCTCCTTTGGCAGCTTGTTCCATACACCCACCACCCTTTGTGTGAAAAAAATTACCCCTCAGATTCCTCTTAAATCTTTTCCCCTTCATCTTAAACCTAAGTCTTCTGGTCCATGACTCACCTACTTTGGGCAAGAGACTCTGTGCATCTGCCCAATCCATTCGTCTCATGATTTTTTACACATCTTTAAGATCACACCTCATCCTCCCGTGCTCCAAGGAATAGAGTCCCAGCCTGCTCAACCTCTCCCTGTAGCTTGACTTTACCTGACTTTACCAATCCAACAGTGAATGTTACCCAGGGCTACCGAGACAGCTGACAGGACGACAGGAATAATAGAGGAAGAGGGCATAAAGCTAAACATTGTTGATTTACCAGTAACCTGCACCATTCCTGATCATTTAATGAGGTGGTTGATGCATGAAACAGGACAGATGAAGATGATTGGACCATGAATGTTAATGACTATGGTAATGCCAGCGATGGTGCTTAGGGACTACAATGGAGGACTCCTCACTACCACAACCATCTTCTTTAACACTAGGTGTGATACCAAAGGGTTGGCAACTTTTCCCTTTGACTCTCATTAGCAACAATTTTGCTCGGCCCGTTTTAAAATAATTTTGATGGTTCAATTCAATGCTGTTTTAAGTGAGGGTGGATTTCTTCTTAAAGTTACATTTATTGTGATTTCTTTAACTAGGATAAACTGAAAACAAATATTCCACCTTACTGGGCGAATAAAAGTTTAGCTTGGAACCTGCCTCCATGTGAATGTCTGGACCTAATTCATGGAATTTCAGGATTACAGCTAAGTTTTGTGAAAGCAAAAAATTGTTGATGCAAAACATTTGAAATAAAGGTAGAACATTCTGGAAACACTCAGCAGGTCAGGCAGCAGGAGGGAAGAGACCTTTGGGTGAATATACTTTAACGCATTCACTTAAGTTATGTTCAACAGCCTGGCAAATGTTTACATAACATTAAAATAATACAGCAGTAAATGTATAAATGTGGCCTCTGTCCCAAAGACAAGTCAAGCTGACTGCTCCTTTGAAACTTGTCGTGACATGTCAACAAACTTATAACTTGTCCAAATGATGGGGGTCCAACCTGGAGAACAATAAAAATCATATTATGTGATTTATTCATTTGGGATCCATATCATACTTACCCAAAAGCAATTTGCATTGATATAAAACCGGCACTGTAATTGTGCCTGAGGGGAATGTAAAATGTATTAACTCAAACTTTCTGTACAATTCATATTTTAAAACACTTTGGTCATCATATCATAACATTTCCAAGTTTGTGTTTTCACAAACGCTGGCAGCTGCACAATGGTTCCAACTATAATGAAAGGCAAACAACACTACAAATTCATGAACTCTGCAGGTCCAAGGGGAAGTGTGTGTTAAGTGTGTGTGATGAGGTGAAAATGTGACAGTGGCCATTGGTTATGCTGAGAAACATTATGCCTATCCTTGAATTATTAGGGTTGGAAACCCAAGGTCTCAATCACAGCAAAGGCATACAGCACATAAAAGGTGTTGGGAGACCGCATAATTTATTACGGCTTTTGAAGTAAATTTAACTATATGCTCCATTATATCCCCCCCCCCCCCCTAATATTCCCAGTACGGAGCTTATTCAGAATGGACACAGAAAGACTCCCCCAATCTAAAATTTTAAAATATCAATATTGATGGCCAATGTTATACCATTCCTGTCGCATATTTGTATCACCTCTAAGGTTATACTCCAAAATGCTGGAGTAACTCAGCGGGTGAGGCAGCATCTCTGGGGTGAAGGAATGGGTGGCGTTTTGGGAAGAGACCTTTCTTCAGACTGATGTCAGATGAAGATGATTGGACCATGAATGTTAATGAGTGGGCAGGACAAAGATACAATGTAGGCAGAGACAGTAATACTAGTGGGAGAACTGGGAAGAGGAAGGGGATGGAGAGAGAGAGAGAGAGAAAGGAAGGGCTTTCTGAAGTTAGAGAAGTCAATGTTCATACCGCTGGGGTGTAAACTACCCAAGTGAAATATATGGTGCTGTTCCTCCACTTTGTGCTGGGCCTCAATCTGACAATGGTGGAGGCCCAGGACAGAGAGGTCAGATTGGGAATGGGAGGGGGAGTTGAACTGCTGAGCCACCGGGAGATCAGGTAGGTTAAAATGGACTGAGTGGAGGTGTTCAGTGAAATGATTGCCGGGCCTGCGCTTGGTCTCGCTGATGTAGAGAAGTTAAGTAAGAAATGGAACAGCGGATACAGTAGATGAGGTTGGAGGAGGTGCAAGTGAACCTCTGCCTCACCTGGAAAGACTGTTTGGCTCCTTGGAAGGAGTGGGGGGGGGGGGGGCGGGGGGGGGTGGTAAAGGGGCAGATGTTGCATCTCCTGTGGTTGCAGGGGAAGCACCTGGGGAGGGGGTGGTTTGGGTGGGAAGGGATGAGTTGACCAGGAGTTACATACAGCATATATGTCCTCTGACATTTTTGCCTCCTTCAACGGGATACCACTACTGGCCACATCTTCCTATCTCCACCTCTTTCTGCTTTCCGCAGAGACCGTTCCCTCTGAAACTCCCTGGTCAACTCATCCCTTCCCACCCAAACCACCCCCTCCCCAAGTACTTTCCCCTGCAACCGCAGGAGATGCAACACCTGTCCCTTTACCTCCCCCCTTGACTCCATCCAGGGTGCTCTCCCTTTGTATCATCTCTTCTGTTTCCCCATTAGCTCAGTGCCAGATAATTCCTGTTGGATTCTAGAAACATTACATGCCTAGTCAAAAATAGACCTGGTGACCAAAATCTCCAATATTAATCATGGGAAAGCAACTCAATACCATATTAAAAAATAACATTATTTTTTAGCTGGAGAAAATATTTATTCCTGCTTCCAATGCACATTGAAGTAACCAAAGTCCTTTATGCAATAACAAAGGACTGATGAAAGTAATGCTATTGTGACAATCAACAGGCTTTTGAAAGTATACCATCTAGCAAACGTGTTTACAAAACAAAAGCAAACAGGATTAAGGGAATAATGCTGCAAAATTGCTTAAGTGATAAGATGCAAAAGATAATGGAAAATAATTTATTCTGATTGGAGATAGGAAATAAGGGGATTTTTAGGAATTGGTAATTGAACTACGATCTAGTTACGTGCAAATGATCTGAGCTCTGTATAGGGGATCTAATTTTGATGTTTGCACAAGGTTTGGAAATGTAGCAAATACAGGGAGAGATAGTAGGAGCACACCAGCGCCTCTACTTCCTTCGAAGGCTTAGGAAGTTTGGCACGTCCCCTACAACTCTCACCAACTTCCACAGATGCACTATAGAAAGCATTTTATCAGGATGCATCACAGCTGGTTTTGGGAACAGCTCCATCCAAGACCACAAGAAATTGCAGTAAATTGTGGACACAGCCCAGGCCATCACACAAACCAACCTCCCGTCTATTGACTCCATTTGTACCTCAAGGTGACTCAGCAAGGCCAGCAGCATAATCAAGGGTGAGTCACTCCCTCTTCTCCCCTCTCACCAACAGGCAAAAGATATAGGTGTGAAAACCACACCACCAGATTCGGGGACAGTTTCTTCCCAGCTGTTGTCAGGCAACTGAATCATCCTACCACAACCAGAGAGCAGTCCTGAACTACTATCGACCTCTTTGATAACACTCAGACTATCCTTGATCATCAGACTTTGCTGACTTTACCTTGCACTAAACGTCATTCCCTTATCGTGAATCTATACACTGTAAATGGATCGATTGTAATCATGTATTGTCTTTCCGCTGACTGGTTAGCACGCAACAAAAGCTTTTCACCTCGGTACACATGACAATAAACTAAACTGAACAGAACTGAATTGAACTGATACTTCAGGAGGACTTGTACTTTGGAAGTAACCATATGAAGAGGCAGTATAATTGAAACGGCACTGTTTTGAGCAGGATGTATGAGCAAAGGGACCTAGCAGTGAGAAAACCAGGATAAGCATTTACGATGCATCACAGGACATTTTAGGAAAAATACAATAGGCTTGCAGCAGAATATAGAAAAATCAATGGAGAAAAATTGAGAATGATATTTAAAAGAATGCAGAATCACATGGGAGAAGTTAATGAGAAATGTATTCAGAAATGAAAAGAAAATCCTTCTTGCAAATGTGTTATTAATATGTGGAATGTAAAACTTAAACTAATATAGAGCGGCGAGTTAGTGCAGTAATTAGTTTACTGTACTGACAGCCAGAAGTTAGAAACATAGAAAAATAGGTGCATGAGTAGGCCATTCGGCCCTTCGAGCCATTTATCATTCAGAGTCATGAGTTCAAACCCTGCCATTGCAGTCGGTCAATTTGAGTTCAAGGAATGAAAGAAATCTGGATTTTTCAATTTTAAAATAGATATTCTCAGCAGTGCTAACCATGAAACGACTGGATTGTCAGTGGAACGAAGCATGCAGTCAGGGAAGGAATTTTCTATCTCAATTTCTCTCTTTGGGTTTGAGATATTAACATGCCAGATATTGTCAGCAACATCATCATTCTGTGAATGAATTAGAGATTCTGTTGGGAATTCCAAGAGAACATTGGACGTGCAATGAATCTGGCAGAAATTACTGGTGGAATGAGGCTAAATGAGACAGTTGTTTCAAAGAGTATTGAGTACCGTGGAGTGTTGAGCTGATAATTCCATGAACGGATAGCCAGCAACCCTTGGTTAGCTCCTGCCAGCTTTAACACCAAATAGATCCTAAAATAGATTTTTAAAGCCATACAGCATGAAATAGGCACTTAAATGTTGTAAAAGTGCCTGCCTCAACTATCTCCTTTGGCATCTTGTTCCTTTTCCCCACTGTGTGAAAAAGTGGCTCCTCAGGTTCCTATTAAATCTTTCCTCTCTCACCTTAAATCTATGTCCTCCTGTTCTTGATTCCCCTGCTCTGGGCAAAAGACTCAGTGCAGTTACCCTACTTATGATAATTTTCTTCTCGAAAAGATCACCCCTCATCCTCCTGCGCTTCAAAGAATGAAGCCCTAGCCTGCCCAGCGTCTCCCTAGAGCTTAGGAAAATTATTGTCAATTCCTGGCAACATCCTTATAAATCTTCTCTACACTCTTTCCAGCTTAACAACATCCTTCCTACAGCAGGGTTACCAAAGCTGAACTCAATACTCCAACTGTGGCCTCACTAACATCTTGTACAACTGTAACATAACATCCCAACTTCTATACTCAGTAACCACACTGATGAAGGCCAATGTACTGAAAGCCTTCTTTTACTATGTTGCACATTATATGATAGGAATGCAAATAATCAGGCAAATGAATTGTCCTTATATTATTAAATAAGATACAATTATTTTGCCCGGTTGCTTCAGTTTCCTCGCACACTCCAAAGACATGCAGGCTGTAGATTAATTGGCTTTGCTAAATTTGTAAATTGTCCCTGGTGTGTAGGATAATGTTAGTGTATGGGATGATCACTAATCAGCATGTATGTGCCTGTTTCTGCACTTTATCTATGTATCCCTGTAGCCTAGATTGGGCGAAGTGCACAGTGCAATGCTCTGCCATTGACAATATATTACGGCATATATTAGAAATTCCTACTTCAATGTAGATTCATGGAGAATATATATATATATATGGTTTATATATGTAGACGTTAGGAGAGCTCCCCCTCCCCTCACCCCCACTCACCATCAACAACACCATAGTCACATCTGTGGAGTCTTTTAAGTTCCTGGGAACCATCATCTCCAAGGACCTTAGGTGGGGGGGCTACCATCGACTCCACAGTCAAAAAGGCACAACAGAGGATGTACTTCCTGCGGCAGCTGAGGAAGCACAATCTGCCACGGACAGTGACGGCCCAATTCTACACGGCCATCGTAGAGTCTGTCCTCACCTTCTCCATCATGGTCTGGTTTGGCTCAGCCACCAAGCACGACACCCGGAGGCTGCAGCGACTCGTCCGATCAGCAGAGAAGGTTATTGGCTGCAACCTTCCTCCATTGATGAACTGTACACTGCAAGGGCCAGGAAGCGAGAGGGCAAGATCATCTCTGACCCCTCTCACCCTGGCGACAAACTCTTTGAATCACTTCCCTCTGGAAGGCGACTCCGAACTGTCAAAGCTGCCACAGCCAGATGTAAAAACAGTTTTTATCCACGAGTAGTTGCTCTACTCAACAGCCAAAAATCTGTAGCCCCCCTTTGATCTGGTATTTTGTTGGTTCACATGCTTGATCAATGGTGTTTTATCATTAATGTTTTTTTATTATTAATGTTTAGTGTTTTCTGAGTCATTCGTAACTGTCACTGTATGTCATGTTGTTACTTGTGGGCGGAGCACCAAGGCAAATTCCTTGTATGTGAATACTTGGCCAATAAACTTACTTACTTACTTACTTACTTACAGTGAATGAATTTGAGAACAAAATGCTGGAGTAACCCAATGGGAGAGGCAGCATCTCTGGAGAGAAGGAACGGGTGACGTTTCGGGTCGAAACCCTTCTTCGAAACTTGTGGCTTATATATTCCAGTTTCAAGTATTTTCACCCCAACTGAAAACTAAATCTACTCTCCACCATTAGTCATAAGAGCTGCGGGCGTATTTACATTTTGTAGAAATAAGAAACAATTTACTTCCATGTGGGAAATGTGGAACTGGCGGCGTTCACAAGCTTTAACTGACCAGACCAGCTTTGCCTGGAATATCATTCCTGAATGAAATAAGTCTAAAAATCTCTTCTCTCCTGTGGAATTACAAAAGGATTGCGCACCCAGCCTAAAACAAGAAATCCCATTTTGCCATCCTTCTGTCATACGACTATAACACCAGAAGACATAAGAGCAGAGTTAAGCCATTTGGGCCATCAAGTCTGCGATCATGATCTATTTTTCCCCCTCAACCCCATTTTCCTGCTTTCTCCTGTAACCCATCAATCTCCACTTTATGGACACTCACAGGGTTCACTCAGGTCATTACCACATCTACTTTGATGAAGTTTATGCTGGCAAATGGAATTAGTCTAGATGGGCAAAAAAGTAGTCATGGATGTGACTACTAAAGGACCCAGGTCTGTACATCTCTATGACTCTATGAGTGTGACAAAATAGCTTTGAGGGTAAGAAGAACTGAGCAAGACACGCGGATTGAAGCTACACTAAAGAAAGACGACCTGGGAGATACCCTTTCCCCGGGGTCCGCGAGCTGTTTCTCAATGAAGTAATGAACAGCATCCAGAAACAGTCGTCAAACCTGCACATAACAACAAATTGAAGGGGCGTTTTAAAAAAACTGAATTGATTGATTGAGTAAAAGCTACAGCATGGAACAAATCCTTCAGCCCACTGACTCTACCACCGATGATCAATCAAGCGTTCTCATTGCTATGTGGTCCCACTCTTCTCAGCCACTCCCCACACATTAGGGGCAATTTACAGAGGCCAATTAACCTACAAACCCGCATGTTCGCACCCAATGTGTTGAACCCGGATCTCTGGCGTTGTGAGGCTGCAGCTCTACCGCTGTGCTGCCAACTATTATGCTGTCCCTTTAGCAGTGTATACAAGCAATTGGGATAAATAAATCTGAAATTTTATATGAACGTGTGCAAAATGAATTACATGGGAAGAAACTATAGCTAATATCAGTAAAGAATAAAATTAACAGAGCCCCAAGATTCTGATTAGTCATATTCTATCAATTAGTCCAGTGATCTTCATCAATCTCAAACATTAATTTATTTTCTCTCTTCAAAAATGCGATCATTTGTTTTTTATATTGCCACTTACTTCTCATTGGTACCGTGTTTTTTATTAATTTGTTGAGCAATAATTTAACTGAATATTTGATGAGTTTGAGCCGTAATGTTAATTTTCCCAATGAAAACGTGACACCCAAGGTACACTTACAGTTCCGCAGATTCAAACTGGACCTTCACTGAATAAAAGTGATTCCTCATACGTTTTGCCAACTTAGGAACAAGATAAGTAATGTAAACTATTTTACATGAAATTTGCAAATACAATTTCTATGTCAGTGGAGTGTAATGTTGCAGTCAAATGGAAAGCATAACATAAAAGGAACAGAGAAATGTTTACCAGTTGAACATGCTGCTTGCTTAACTGCAGGAAAATTCTGAAGATCTGAAGATCTGAAGATTGCCCAATTACTGGATGTATTCAAGAAAGCGTTAGATATAGCTCTTAGGGCTAACAGAATCAAGGGATATGGGGAGAAAGCAGGAACAGGGTACTGATTTTAGATGATCAGCCATGACCATTTTGAATGGCAGTGCTGGCTTGAAGGGCCAAATAGTCTACCCCTGCATCTATTTCTATGTTTCTAAGATATACTAGACTAAGTGGGACCCGTTGGGTCCCAGCATCGCACAGGAGGGCTGGTCCCCCAACGCAATATTCCACCTCTCCACCAATTCCAATATTGATGGCCAATGGGGGGGGGGGGGCTTTCCAGAGGGCTAGTATAGACATTGTGGGCCGAATGGATTCTTGGGCTGGCAGCTCAGTCATGCAAGCCTGTTGTGCTGGCAGCTCACTCACTCATGGCTGGTGGGCTGGCAGTTGACATGGCTAGTCCTTGGAATTCCATTTCAAGCAGGGTGCAAGGCCACCAAATTCAAGTGCAGTTTCTTACTACCAAACAGGGAGCACGGCCACTAAAGACAGTGAGTCATGACCTCTCCCTCCTACATTTTGCAGAGACTGAGCAACTCCCACACTTCTGGGTTTTATAGTCCCTCCCCCCCTCCCACCAGAAGGGGCATGGCCTTCATGGCGTGATTGACAGGAGAGAGAATCTCAACATTTTTAAAACACTATTAACTCTTTTATTTTTCATCAATGGGAAAATTCCTTGGCACCTAATGAGCGGAGGGGGACTCTGAGTAAGATGGCCAAATATGACAGCTGTATGTAGTAGCGATCTTTCTAAAATCAATATAAAGTGCAAACAGAAAGTGGTCAAGATGAGACTTTTAATTATATCGAAAGCAAGGCAACTTTAATTAGGCAAGGGAACTTTAATTAGGCACGGCAACTTTAATTAGGCAAGGCAACTTTAATTAGGCAAGGAAACTTTAATTAGCAACACAGCTTTAGTATTCCCAAACCAAAGGCAACACAGATTTAGCATTTCCAAACCAAAGGCAACACAGCTTTAGCATTTCCAAACCAAAGGCAACACAGCTTTAGCATTTCCAAACCAATGGCAACACAGCTTTACCATTTCCAAACCAAAGGTAACACAGCATTAGCAATGCCAAACTATATTTTAAACCACATTAAGGGCACTGGCAGGTCAGTAAAACCACTCACAGTTTAGTAGACATGTGTTCAGTGTTATTCACAGCTCAGACCCTCTCGCTCCCCCATCTTGCAGAGACCGACTGAGGCACTTAACGCTTCCGGATTTTATAGTCCCTCCAGAAGAGGTGTGGCCTTCAAGAGAGAGAATCTCAACATTTTTTAAACACTAATAACTCTTTTATTTTTCATCGATGGGAAAAATCCTCTTGTCCTGCACAGCGGAGGGGGGCTCTGAGTAAGATGGCCAAAAATCACAGCAGTAAGTGGCAGCGTTTTTTTCTAAAATCAATATACAGAACAACAGGAAGTGGTCAAGATCAGACTTTTAGTAATATAGATTAAAGTGAGCCATTAAGCATTTCTTCTTCTAGATCAGCCTCTCAGTGCCATCTGCTTCTTTTGCATGCTGGTAATTACTCATTTTTGTGGGGAGTCATCAGCTGTGCTCAGTTAAATTGTGGTTGTGTAAACAGTGCAAAATATTCTGGCTGCCAACTTGCTTGGGATCTAAATATCCTGCCTCCAGGGCACAAGTTAATCTTACAAACAACTTGTTGCCCCCAATTGAACTGCTCAGCCAGAGCCAAATGCACCCACAGTGCTGAAGGTCGATTTCTAGTTAGGTAGTGTCAGTCTGTATCTCTGGAGATGGGAAAACAGTAATTAGCATTCAGTAAATGAATATCAGGGTAAATATCTGAAACATGCCTATGAGTGTTTCAAAGGTTGCTTCTTAAAATAATTTAAAAGTTTCATTTAAAATCCATCCATTTTATTTCCTGCTATAAGTTTACCCAATGGACTGCTGCCTCCCCTCTTGCTCTTCTCTCCTCCCCATCCCCTCTGACAATGAAATATCACCAGAACAATACTGAGGTGCTTTTTAAATTGAAGATAGACAGAAAAAGCTACGTAACTCAGCGGGACAGGCAGCATCTCTGGAGGGAAGGAATGGGTGACATTTCAGGTCATTTAAGTTGATATTTTTGGACATGGAAGTCACTGGGAGGATTGCCTCTCCCGTATTGCCCTGCCAATGTGCTGATATGGTCGGACGTCCTGTCCACAGTCAGAGCCGGATTTACCTATAGGCTTCGTAGGCTGAAGCCTAGGGCCTCAAAATCTAGGGGGCCTCCGGCTAAGGTGCTTTTTCCCAGAGTATTAAAGAATCCAGAGGAAAAAAAAATTGGAGCGCAATCAGCATTTCCACTTTGGCGGAAATTCTGGTTCCGGCCCGCTGGAAGTTTTTGGGAAAAACTTTATCGACCATCCGCGCCTGTGCAGTTGGGGGAAGCCGGTGACGCAATGGAGACGCAAAATGACGCTGTCTCTCCGCGTAGTTGTCCCAGGCGGGTTCAGATCTCCATTTGCACTCCAGACAATCACCTCGATGCATCGTGTCTACTCTCGATAAATAGTGGAATATTGTGCTGTGGGAATGCCCTTTTCTCCCGGCCGGGGGCGTGCGGGGGGGGGGGGGGCTGCGGTGTCTGCGGCGCGGAGTCGGAGCCTCGCTGCGTAGGAGGGAGAAAGAGGGGGAGGGGGGGAGAGAGAGTGGGGGCGATGTGAGAGGGGGGGAGGGGGAGGAGGAGAGAGAGAGAGAGTGGAAGGGGGGGCGGGAGAGAGAGAGAGAGATGGGGAGGGAGGGAGGGGAGAGGGAAAGGGGGATTATCTTTAGTGAGATTGCAAAATTAAGGTAGGTTTTAGAGCAATTATATTTTCTCCTCCATATGAATAATAACAATTGGAATGCTTTCTTTTCCTTGATAACAATACTGAAAAATATGAATTCCATAGTTTGCGACTTTCTTTTTGCATTATATTTTTAATGTGCACACACTAACACAGTCGAACAGTAACAGGCAAACAAATCAACACACATAACATTTTCTAAAAAAAGGTTTTATTTACTGCAAAAACTTACAGTATTTTATTTGCACTGTTTGCATGCTCCTTTATAACATTTTACATAACATGTTACAGTACAACTTAATTATTAAAACAAGGACAACTTCAATTCTTGATTTAAAAAACTGTATACAATAATGATCCCAATCATCCCATTCCACCCACTCATTACTGTTGACTCAACCAAAATTATTTCTGAAATAGTGGTCATATATTTTGTGCAAAAATGCTCCAAAATAAGGCTCAGAATGTACCAGAGAGCATCTGAAACCCCAGGGCTTCCAGGGCCCGCTTAAGAGCCCTGGAACCCGGCCACAAGGAACTTTGATCTTCGCGCTTGTGATATGCGCTGCGCACACTTATTTCACATACATTTTTGTAATCCTGCCACGCACTGTAATCTCTAAACAACACTTCAGTAATTTTCCTTGCCCTCCATTTCAGAATAATAGTGTTTTAAGCCGATAACTCGACACTAGCACTGACAATAAATAAATAAATAAAAAGCGCAGCTTTCCAGTCCCTTATCTCATTGGCCACGCTCGGCTGCACATCGGTGTCAATCTGGTGGACTCTTCCATCTTCCTCTAGTCGTGGGGGTGGGGGATTGGGAGGGGTTTCACAAGTGGAATAGCCTAGAGGCTTCTCTTCATCTAAATCTGGCACTGTCCACAGTATAGGAAATGTGCTCCAGGGTCTAAAAAGTAAATTATTAAAAAATGAATATATAAATTTGGTTTGTGTTCTTTTGCATTGAGAAGATGGTGGCGGTCAGATTTGGAGCCTGTCTTTGGCAACAGGTTCCAATAGCTTTAGAATAAAGACTGGGATAATGAAGAAAAAAAAGGCTCTCATTGTAATATTATGGCTAATTCTTTTGGAATGAAATAAGGAAGCAGATTTTCATTGTACCAAGTAGTGGAAATCAAAAGACAATGGAAGTTGGGACACCTACAATGTTCAAGGCTGGGATCATCAGTTTTTAGCTACTTGCACATGTATGGAGAAAAGATGGGTGAATTAAGATGGGATAGAAATTCATAAATGATCATGTTAATATTTTTATTATAATGTCATGGGAATTCTGTTTGGTGTTCCAAGATTTTGACCCGTGACAATAATGGAATGTCCTAGCCAGGGCAATAAGAATTATTATCTCATGTTTCACCTGAGAGAAGTATATTAAATTATGAGAAGCATAGATCAGGTAGACAGTCCAAACCTATTTCCCAGGGTGGAAATGTCAAGGACGAGAGGGCATAGCTTTGAGGCGAGAGGAACAAACTTTAAAAGAGATATGATGGGCAGCTTTCCGCACAAAAAGTGGTGGGTGCCTGGAACATGCTGCCAGGGGTGGTGGTGGAGACAGATACAATTATGGTATTGGCTGGACAGCATGCAAAACAAAAGATTTTTACTGTACCTCGATACATGTGACAGTAATAATAACAAACAAAACGTTCATTTTCTTATGCTGTCTGACCTGATGAGTTTTCTCAATACTGCTGGCCTCATGCTGCTGATGCTGGGCAACTGGTCAAGGTAAAATTTGGTTCTGAAAGGAAGATGGTTAGCCTCTCTCTTGCTGCCTTGTCGCTGCCTGGCATTTGCGGGGAATAAATGCATTCTTTTTACCATTCTGCAATCTACGCCAAGATGTTGTGTGGACATAACTGGCTTCATAATGTGGGGAACAATGACAAGAGCGAGATATTGCAATAAAAAATAAACAACTCTATTTCTGGCCTTTAGAAGAAAAGGCTACTGCTAACACCGTTGAGCATTGGGTCCAGAACACTGCTCTGTAGAATTCCTGTATTGATGTCCTTGTGCTAAGATGACTGGCTCTAGTAACTGCAAACTTTTCCCTTAGTGTCAGGTATGAATGGATTATTCAATAATATTTCCCTTCCATCCTCAATTTAACTAATGGTAAAGGGTCAACAGCATAATCAATGCCGAACCTGTCCTTGCAAATCCAAATGCTCATGTACTCTAGTCCTATTTGCCTGCAGTGCCCATCTTTTTGTTGGTCAGATGTGCCAAATGAGTGTTTCAAGTTGATATGTGTAGGTAGGAACTTCAGATAATGGTTTAAACCAAAGATAGACGCAAATTGCTGGAGTAACTCAGCAAGACAGGCAGCGTCTCTGGAGAGAAGGAATTAATGATGTTTCGGGTCAAACACTTCTTCAGATTTGTTCTGTTTGTGCAAGCTAAGGGATATCTGAATAATATTAATTATTGTTGGCATGCTACATTGCAACTAGAGTAGAACGTAGCTCAGTTATAAATAAGCTGTGAGGCTTAACTGTCATCACAGTTTCTCTGTTTGTCCTTAACCATCCTTGGTGGCACAGGGAAACTGACTGGCATCAGTAATGGTAGGCACCTCAGGTAGAAAACAAGAAATGTCATCCATTTCATACGTTCCTAAGTGATGGGAGCAGCATTTGGTCATTTGGCTCAGCGTCTACTCTGACATTCAATCATGTCTGATCTATCTCTCCCACTGAACCCCATTCTCCTGGCTTTTCTCCATAACCCCTGATACCCGTACTAATCAAGATCTATCCCTGCCTTTAAAAAAGGGACCTGGCCTCCACAGCCTTCTGTGGGAATGAATTCCACAGATTCACCATCTTCTGACTAAAGAAATTCCTCCTCAGCTCCTTCCTTAAGGAATGTCCTTTCATTTTGATGCTATGACCTTTGGTACTAGACGTTCCTACTAGTGGAAACATCCTCTACATTTGATATATCTGACCAGCAAAAGCACTTCAAACTTGTCCTCTGCACTTGTATTCTGGGATCCTTCATTGAGAAAATCCATGAAGCATCCTCTGCCCATAAACTCCATAATTGTTTGCCAACATTCATTCAGTGGAATAATTCAGTGGGTTGGACAGCATCTCTGGATAACATGGATAGGTTACATTTTAGATCATGGCCCTTCTAGCAGTCTATAGAAGGCTCCCGATCTGAAATGAGACCTATCCACGATCTCCAGAGATGCTGCCCGATCTGTTGAAACTTCCAGCTCTTTGGGTCTTCCTTTGTGAAATAGCATCTACAGTTCCTTGTTTCTACATCATGTTTCTTGAACCATTTGCCCTCCAGAAATATTGCAGGTATTTGTCATCAAATGCTTTACAAAGTATTTCTGAAAGTAATCAGTGTGATGATGAAAGTGCATCTGCCAGGCAATGACTCTTGAAAGACTCAGTGCAATCAAATATAACATTTGTTGTAACCAGCAAGGGTGTATTGATTTTGTCCACATTGTCTTCAAATGATTGAGCTCATTTCTGGAATAGAAGGGGAGCTAACATTGAACCTGAGTACTTTGGGCTTAATAAAATCACATGAATAGATTTACTGATAAAATGAAGCACTTCCATTACATTATTTCTTCATTGTCATTGCTGGAGAAACAAAATCACAATTTTCCAAAGCAGCATTACTCTTCTTTTAAAAGGTCTAAGTATGGTTTCATTGACATCTATACAAGAGCTAATTTAATAGCAAGGATGATTATGTTATAACCTGTTCTGCTGCTGCAAGTAAACATGTATTTGTTCAATTTTTAGTGTCTATGACAGTTAAATACTTTAAATACTCCTGACGTTGTTGATTTGATTAAAACTTGATGCTATAAGGGACTCTAGCCATCAAGATTACGGTACTTCAACGAGGCAGTTCCCACCCCACATACATTAAATGGATCTTTATTATAGTATGTTAACAGGAAATATTTTTCAGGAGAACGTTTTATTGTCATGTGTGCTGATATTTGGAGTTTATTTGGAGATAGTAGCGTTTTATAGCCTGATGTACCTTCTTCCCAATGGCAGGGATGAATTGAGAGTGTGGCTAGGGTGGTGTGGGTCTCTGATGATGCTGGTTGCCTTTTCCAAGATGTAGCAATATCTTGACGGTGATTTGTTTTGCATTGTTGCACATGGAATGATTTAATGTATTTGTTCCCAATTGTTTTATCACCCCCCTGTGCAAGCCACAGCAACTGATGTTAAGGCAGACATGAAAGAATTATCTCCCCAACATGACTATTGTCCATCGTTTCATGGTGAGAGAAATTTGGAGATTGTAAACAATTCGTAGCATTGATATCGTCACAAACGTCACTTGCATTGCATATCAACTCCTGCAATCAGGCGCGTTACCAAGTTGCAATCCGCAAGGACTTTAAAAAAGGCTGTTCAGAAATGCACAGTTGACGCTAGAAGCGCGGATATCGTTGTTTGATGAGTGAGATTGTTGTGCGGATGAGTGGGGATTGCAATAATACAATGTTGATGAAAAGCCTTTCCTTTTGCCTTTGCTACGGTCCCTGAAATGACCTTGCTATGGTCATCTCATGCCACCAAGGCCTGACGATTTTAAGGAGTAGATTGCCAATACTTGATTGGTAAGGGTATCAAGGGTTATGGGAAGAAAGCTGGAGGATGGGGTTGAGAGGAAAAGATCGATCAGCTATGATTGAATGGTGGAGTGGACTCGATGGGCCAAATGGCCTAACTCTGCTCCTATGAGTTGTGAATTATGAACTTATGAATGATTTAAGACCCCCTGCACTACACTAAGACCGCCACACGTCCTGAGGTCACATTTCCCAATCCAGACACGGTTGATGTGAATGGTGGATAAAGTTGTCTAGTGGGTCACGGAGGAGTAAATTCTTGATTCTCATGAGTCGGACGCCACCCCAGATCGCCCCTTCAAATATCCTGACGTACTCCAGAGACAATGGACAATAGACAATAGGAACTGGAGTAGGCCATTCGGCCCTTCGAGCCAGCACCGCCAATCAGTACCCCGTTCCAGAGAGCTTGCTGGATTTTTTTCCTAAAGTTTGCAAACATTAAAATGAATTCATTCCGCTCCAGGCAGAGAAACAATTACTGCCACTTTGACAAAATTTAGGGGGGAAACGGCAAAGCCACCGCTGAGGCAAATTGTTAATTAATAACAGCCCTGGACATACAATAACACACTGCCTTTCTCGTTTCTATTTATTTTCAGCCGTGGCTTTCCAGACTCGCTGGCAGGCTCGTTTGATGACTGCCACTTGATTTATTGGAACTTCAGTTTTCCAAAGGGAAGAAGAAAAAAAAAATCAAATCAGGCCAACTTTATGAAAGAATGGAGAAATAATCAATGAGATGCGATGTGTAGCCCGTCCCGAAATAAGGAGATGCCTCGGTTAGTTTCAATGGTGTCGCCGTGACACACTGTGGGGCAGCTGGATAGAACCCCGTGAGGTCCATCTTACTCCAGCATTTTGTGTCTATCTTCAGTTTAAACCAGCATCTTACAACGCAGGTCTATCTTCCTGTGATTTTGACAAAGAATAATCTGATCTGCAACAAAACTCTTCTCTTGCCTTCTGTTGCACCATAAAAGATGCACCATAATATTATCTTGGATCAATGTTCATTATCCAGTGTTATCCGTCCATTATAATTGAGAATTTCTCTAAGCGCTTTCCATGCGGTTGACAACTTATGCCAATTAGAAGGGTCTCGACCCGAAACGTCCTCTGTTCTTTTTCTCCAGAGATGCTGCCTGGTCCGCTGAGTTGCTCCAACGCTTTGTGTCTATCTTAGCTGACCCGACTGTATGGGTGTGGGCCGAATGGTTATGTTAAGCTACAACACTTGAAAGTGCCTTCCGTGTAAGGTTGGGTCTGCGGTGGCCTCTTATCAGGGCATGTTGGAAATGGATCGAGCGCTGGCAATGAGCACTCGCACATTTTGCCAACATAATCCAGCGGCTAGAACAGTGACTCGCCAATCGAAGTTAATTTTAGCAGCGTTGTGTTTCATGTCGACTGTCTCTTCCACAGCCACTGCACGTTTTCCTCCGCCTTCGCTCGATTAAAACGGGAAGGTTCATAGCAGCCCTTGGAATGACCTTTTATTAAACTGCTCGCCATTTGCGTCCAGACCTTTGGGATGAAGTCACCCCTTTAAACAAATAAACTCCACTTCATCTAGATGGCTGCTTTTGGAGCGCAATAAGAAAATAATTTTCGTCTGTCAGGCAAGAAGCGGCTGGAAAGCAGAAAGACAAATATTATTTTTACTACATTGTGCGAAATACGGTTTGGGTGGATCTGTCAATGTGTGTATTTGAAGACCGCTGTGGCAACGCTGTGGGCTCCCAGGAGCCGAATTGAAATTGCCCTTTGTCTTCCCGAACTTATAATGAGATATCGTGACAGTTTTAGACTGTAGACTTTGAAAATAAGAAAGGCAGAAACTTTACACTGGTTTACACAGACTGGTTGCTTGACTTCAAGTTGTTTGTCGTTGAGAATTTACGCTATTTGAACTCCGGTTGCTACATTCAACTCACACCTTTATTCGTTAATATACTTCATGAATGTTCCCATGTTTTGTTTTGTTTTTTTGCCAGAGTGCTATGTAAAACGCTTTCTTGTTTATCTGCACTATCTCTCCCCTCTTGCTCTCTTCAGGAACTGCGATCGGCTGGATATCAAGGAGTTTCGAAATTACGCAGATACATTGCGGATTGGCGCATACCAGTCAATCCACAATTGGTTTTACTTGCTGTATGCAGAAACGCGGGTGGTCCGGAGAGATGGTGCTCTTTAAAGCCACTGTTTTGTAAATAATCGACGCGAGGATGATTACATTCATTCGAGTTCTCTCTATTTTTATAGGTATCACGTCGGCCTAGGAAGTCAAGAATGGAAGGCTGTTGTTTTGCCTAACGCCGGTGATAAGGAATGTCAAAAGAATTGGAACCTGTTAAGATGCGAACACTTTTGCATTAAAACTCGCCTTCCGCGCTAAAGTCTGAAAATAAATGAAGGTGAAAAGAAAATACCTGCATATCTTAGTGTATCCCAACAGATATTTGCTCGCCCCCCCTCTGCTTTGAATTTACCTATGTATTTGATTCCCCGCTCCATGTGTTATTTACACGACCTTCAGGACACCTCCTTTAAAACAAAACAGATTAACATTGTGTTAAAGAAGGAACTGCAGATGCTGGAGAATCGAGGGTTACACAAAAGGCTGGAGAAACTCAGCGGGTGCAGCAGCATCTACGGAGCGAAGGAGATAGGCGACGTTTCGGGCCGAGACCCTTCTTCAGACTAGCATTGCGATTTACTTGGCAAACATTGTGCCTAAGTTTGCTTGTATACCTTTGCAATTATATCTCGTTTTCATTTTAACCATTTGCATGATACCAAACTGGTGCATATTTTTCTATGTTATCATGTGTAATATTTATCAAACCAATATGGTTGTGTTGACGTATGTAACATTTGTAAACCAAAGATAGACACAAACATCTTTAGTAACTCCGCGGGACGGTCCGAAGAAGGGTCTCGACCAGAAACGTCACCCAAATCCTTCTCCCCAGAGATGCTGCCTGTCCCGCTGAGTTTACTCCAGCTTTTTGTGTCTATCTTCGGTTTAAACCAGCATCTACGGTTCCTTATTATACATAATTTGTAACACTAACCTGTGTTATTTCTAATAGTGTGTGAGTGTATATTTTATTTATTATTTAACATTTCATATTTCTCTTTCAACGCATGTTTATTTGGTCTGCTGACGAGATGCCACCCGGGCCTTAAGTTTGCAAAGGTTGTTTCATACTCTGGGCTCAAATGGATAAAGAAGTTTAACAAATACAAATCGTATTTATTTTCCCAAAAACGGAAACAAAAATGGAACTAGCCGTTCGGAATAATGATTAACACATGATTTATCGATTTAGATTTGGATTACATGTTTCGGAATTTATGTTACAGTTTAATGAACTTTTCTACTGAGACCACACAAGTGAAGCTCGCAGCCAGCGCTAATGGGGAAAAATCTGCTTTCTCCTGTGACATGGTCAGTGTGAAAAAGGATACGTTATTGTGTTTAACTGAGATCATTTTGCCGCTCTGGGAATTGCAACCGCACCAGCGAGCCATTTACAGCAGAGGGGATGGGAAAGCCATTTCCCTGGTGTAAAGTTGCAACTCGAGGTAATTAGTAAACACAAAAATCTTTAGTAACTCCGCGGGACGGTCTGAAGAAGGGTCTCGACCAGAAACGTCACCCATTCCTTCTCCCCAGAGCTGCTGCCTGTCCCGCTGAGTTTACTCCAGCTTTTTGTGTCTATCTTCGGTTTAAACCAGCACCTGCAGTTCCTTCTTAGACATAATTTGTAAACCATGTCTTTTCCAGACTCCAATATCAGCAGTAAAGACCAAATAAGCAAGAAACAAAACGTTAATTTCCATTAATTTCCAGGGGAGAAGTGTGTTGTGCTTAATTCGTAGGCATTTTTATTTAATGCCAGCAACTAAAAAAGTACAGGCTTTTATTATTATTATTATTATAGCGGGGGGAGGGGTGTGGTTAAACTAGTGAAATGCTGTAACTCATATTCCGCGTTTAATAACGCGATATGTGACAGAGTCTGTAATTCCGGGCAGACTTATTTCTTTTGCGTGGAGCTGACATCCACCGTGTACATAAAACCTTGCAGTTTCATGAACCTTTGAAAAGCGTTTTACCTACATGTTATAACCCAGCCACGCTTGAAAAAAAAAGTACTGACTAAATTTGTACCTTTGCCTCCGTATAAAAACAGAACAAATTTATACTTTCCTTCCTATAGTCCAAGATTGCTTTGCAGCTGTTGTAACTCAGTTGAGTGAAGCGGACCCCCATGGTTTAATTTCGCGTTTAACTTCCATTCGGAAACTAGATATCACCGCCCCTCCCCCCCCGCCCCCCGCCCTTCCACCCCCTTGTCTGCTCAGACAGACCAGGATTGTATGAATGCAGTTTTTTTCTTGTGGGCCGAACTGCGCTCACAAAGATATTCTCCTTCGAGTCAATGTAAGCTTCTAGTCTTCTGAACTTGACCATGTAGTCGGTCACTGGAACCTTTGCTCGCTCGACCGAAAACTCCACTTTCGCTCTCATCTCTACTGAGATATTTTCACGGGATTAAACATATAATTCGGGTTTTAACATTATTATTGGGGAGTGGGGGTAGAGGGGGGGGGGGGGGGGGGGGGGTAATTGATAATTATTGAAGCAGTCGTTAAAATAGACATCAGCAATTTAGTCTTTCCAGGTTCCTCAAATATGTTTAACTAAAATCTCCCCATCGCATGAAATTGTTTTTTTGTTGTAAAGACTATATGCTTATCAGGGAATACGTGTTGTCAATACATTGGTCCCCAATTCTGGTGAGAGGTATATATGTAGCATAAAGTATTTGACAACGCTGGATGTGACTGAATATCGCTTGTTTCAATGATATAACTTGTATTTAAAATAGTAGATTAATATTCGTAGATTTTTAATTCATAGGATCCATGTGGTGCTTGTTACATAAAATGAAAGCTGTTAAGGGAAATGTATATCCCAGCAAAATCCCGAAAAATCATGAGATTCTAGACATTCATTACAGTATTCATTTCAGTAGAGTATCAGGTAAGGTCAACGAAACCTAACTCTCCCTGCACCGTCTTAATTTGTGTTGCAGGTAAGTCTCTCAAAAATGTTATAATTATGAGTCCAATATCTATTTAGATCGCAATTACGGGCGATTGCTTTTGGGTGAAATCTCTACGGGTTAACTGATTCGTCGGTAACCTTTGAAATAGTGGCTTTTGCTTAAAACATGTCGAAGGGATTTATTTTTAGATACAATAGTGCTTGACTTTCTTGGATTATCTTGAACCTATAGTCCACAAAACCCAGTACTTCTAAAGAAAAAGTGCAATCGGGATAAATTATGCAAATTAACTCTTTTCTTATTTATGTATAAAATTCTTGATTGCGTAGGAAAGAACTGCAGATGCTGGTTTAAATCGAAGGTAGACACAGAATGCTGGAGTAACTCTGCGGGACAGGGAGCAGCTCTGGAGAAAAGGAATGGGTGAGGTTTCGGGTCCAGAAAGAAGGGTCTCCATGTCCAAAAATATCAACTTAAAAAGAAGGGTCTCGACCTGAAACGTCACCTATTCCCTCTCTGCAGAGATGCTGCTTGTCCGGTGAGTTACTCCAGCATTTTGTGTCTGAATTCTTGATTGCATTTGTTTAAATATTTAATTTATCGTGAAAGAAATGCATTTATCTAGCTCCTTGGGACATCCCAAAAGACTTCACGATCAGCTGGGGACAGAAATGCAGTCACTGGTGCAGTACACGTATGATGAAGTGATTTGGGAATATTGTCCAACACGTCAAACAAATTCAATCTACCAATAGGACTTCACACAATAACCTCGTTGCTTTTTGCGTGACGCCTGGCGAATTATTAGTTACAGAGTTTGCACCGTTAAATGGACTCCATGCCTTATTTGCTAAATTTAAGCACACCTATACCTTGTCAGGCATGCTCGACGAACTGCGTAGCTAGAAACATCTATTCACATATACTGTATACATTGGATTTGTGTTAGACATAGACATAGGCATAGAAATAGGTGCAGGAGGAGGCCATTCGGCCATTCGAGCCAGCACCGCCATTCATTGTGATCATGGCTGATCGTCCCCAATCAATAACCCGTGCCTGCCTTCTCCCCATATCCCTTGATTCCACTAGCCCCTAGAGCTCTATCTAACTCTCCCTTAAATCCACCCAGTGATTTGGCCTCCACTGCGCTCCGTGGCAGGGAATTGCACAAATTCACAACTCTCTGGGTGAAAACGTTTTTTCTCACCTCAGTCTTAAATGGCCTCCCCTTTATTCTAAGACTGTGGCCCCTGGTTCTAGACTCGCCCAACGTTGGGAACATTTTTCCTGCATCTAGCTTCTCCAGTCCTTTTATAATTGTATATGTTTCTATAAGACCCCCCCCCCCCACCCCCTCATCCTTCTAAACTCAAGTGAATACAATCCTAGTATTTTCAATCTTTACTCATATGACAGTCCTACCATCCCAGGGATCAATTTCGTCAACCTACGCCGCACTGCCTCAATCACAAGGATGTCCTTCCTCAAATTGCTATCACTGGCAAGATTAGATACACAGCTGCAGAAAATACCAAGAAAATGCGATGCTTGAGAAATTACTGCAAATAGATTTTTTTTTAATGTGCTATTATATTAAAGTAACCCCCCACCTTCACCGCCTCCCACTTCCCTTGCCTAACGCGCCGCACACCCACACAAAGCAACATCCAAACCAGAGGCCGTCCATTTTCACTGTTCTCCAATTTCCTTGTCTTCAGGCAAACCAGGCCTTCCTAGCAGTCTGTTCTCCATATCCCACGAGAGCCTGTTTTTTTTGTTTTTGTTGTTGTTGTATCTAATGTTCTCGGACTGTGGCGCAACAAACATTTCCCTTGGCTAAAGGGCAATTTTCGTTTCACTGAAACAAAACAACCATTCATATGGGAAAGAGGAGGAAGCTGTTATGTATTAATGTTTGCACATTATATAGCATAACACGTTGCCAGAAGGCTTACCACCAGAGTCGTGGAGCTGCCAAACCGTGCCTCAAGCAAATGTCAAAGGCTGATTGCGCCCTTGCAGATTACAGTGGAGGTGATTTTTAACCAATTTCCCAATTACATTCTTCTGTGCCATTAGACCACCTTGGGCACAAGCCAAGAGCTGTGTCTAGTTCTCACAGGGGCTTTGTTGCTCGTTCCAATCCCAAAGTTGTTATGATTTCATACTTCATTGGTTAAATAGTTTTTTAGATTATTGCTAAGTAGAAGATTAAACCGAGCGCTTTGTGGTTAGTGAGTTGTTGCGCCGCGTTTATTCGGCAAGTGATGCGGGGATAGGGCGTTTCTATTCGTTTGTGACAAGAGCCACACATTTTACAAATGATGGCCATATGTCACATCTGGCTATGAAGGGGCACATGTCTTCGTTGAAAATCACTTCACACGGGCATAATCAAACGTCGCGGTTTTACCTTTAGCATTAGGGTTAGGGTGACGCGAAAGGCTGCTTCGTTTACGTTTGCTGGTCTTGTTGTATCTGATAACGCGATTCCAATTTCCGCTAAGTAGTCTCCAGAAGTTCGCTGCAAATATTGCTTAAGTCTGTAACTGCTCCCCGGGAGAGCCAGGATTCGGTTGCAATGTACAATTGTTTTATTTATAGTATTTCCAAACCGCAGACTTGCAGATAGCATCGGTACAAACGTCAATTTAGTTCAGCCAAAGTTAACTTGGAAGGCTGGATATTGTTAAGCAATCAAACTTTACTCATTTCTCTGCATATCTGGTGTTTTTTGGTGAGTTGTTATCAGATAATTGAGAGTTTCTTGTACTGTTATTGTAACTTGAGGGCACGGAGAGTTTCATGTTGCAGTTGTACATTAAAACTACAGTGCGGGTCGTCCGGAAGCCAGGGGGAAAGAGACTTTTGAATCATCAGACCCTGTATCAAAATTGCATTACCTGTCAATTAATTTACTGGGAATAATCTGAATGTTAGCACTGAATTTAGAGAGGGACACCCTTCCACACCGGACTCCGCGTCCCACCAATAACCACCCATTTATTTGAGAGTTTCGAATTGTACACCACTGTTTTCTTCATCCTCTGAATGTAAACGACTCTGGCAAAGCCGGCTATTGTTGTTGATCCCTAATTACCCGCTGAACTGAGGAGGCATTTGGGTGCCAAGCGAATTGGTGGCCCCGGACTCCAGACTGAGTAAAGGTGGCACGGTTGTTACCCCAATAATCTAAACTGAAACCGAACTGAAGTGAACCAGATAATACGCTACCTTGGTTTCTGCTAGTGGATTTCGCTTCTTCTTAAATTCCAAATGTTATATTATTTTTTTTTCTCCTGCCGCTAGTGGACAAAGGAACTCGTGCCCTGGATCAACGTTGTGCACTTTACACGAAGAAGAAAGGTTTAGATGGATACGGGCCAAACGCGGGCAGTTGGGACAAGTGTAGAAGGGGTATCTTGATGGGCATGACGGGCCATAGGGCCTGTTTCCATGCTTTATGACTCCGGGACTCTAATTTCAATTGGTATTCCAGTAATTTAAGCACACAACTGCCGGACCTAGATTTCCAACAGGTCCCGCACTAATCACTCGCATTTTTGCACATATGGTGCCTCTCGACTTACCGGAAGGATAGAGGGAAAGATCGAGAGCACTAGGCAACGCGAGGGTTATAAGAGTAAACGGTAGTAAATTAAAAAAAAATAAAAGAACAATAGACAACCAAGCATTGTTTTAACGTATTCTCTTTCGTGAGATTTGCTTTGGAAAATAAACAATTAAAAAAGCAGATGAAAAATGTGTACATTTTCTATTTTTTGTGCGAGTGTACTCGAGATAAAACTTTAGATGAATGTATGGAGGCACCGACGGGGTTAGGCTATTTCTTTAGTATTGTATTTCAATGAGAAGGGTTAATGAACAATTTTCTTGTAAAGGGCCCCCACGGAGAAAGTGACAATTATTTGATAGAATTTTATATTACATTTGAAAATTACGTGGTGCAATCACGTGGAGCTAGTGTTTTCAATACAAATCCAGGAAAATATGAAAGTATGAATGGCAGGTTGACTGCGATAAATTCGGAACATTGCATTAAATGTTAGTGTCTGAAGAAGGGTCTCGACCCGAACGTCACCTATTCCTTCGCTCCATAGATGCTGCCTCACCCACTGAGTTTCTCCAGCATTTTTGTCTACCTTCGATTTTTCCAGCATCTGAAGTTCTTTCTTAAACATTAAATGTTAGAGTAGTCGCTGAGTTTAAAACGGAGAATTAATTGCTGGCAAAAAAAATATAATATAATATAGCCAACAATAAATTATTATAATAATTATATATACAGATTATATACACACATATATGAATATGTCGCTTTATATATATATATATATGTTGTTATATATACACCAAATTATGGTGTGACGTTTATATATGTGTGTGTGTGCATATAAGTATACACAGATATATAATATACACACATGTACACACATGCACGCACATAAACACACACACAAGCGCACACACACAAGCGCACACACACAAGCGCGCACACACACACACACACACACACACACACACACACACACACACATATGCTGTATATAAAACGATACGCCATGATTTGGTTAAGGGACAAATTGAAAATAACACAAAGCCAAAGAAAATTGTTTATAAAGTTTATTAAGTTGCTCGAAGAAGTATGATGACTGGGGATTGTGAGCTAGCAAGGGTGACTAATGAAATAATAACATAAAGCAAGATATAGTAAATTAGTGAAAGACCATAAACAAAAGACTTTGAACTTCTGAGTACATAACGAGGAAAATGCTATTGAGAGCAAACGGGGGTCTTTTCATGGCAGAGATGAGAGAGCAATCCGAAATGACACATAAGTTATGCAATTGAAGAAATACAACAACAAAAAACTACTAATAAAAATAGTAGAGAAGTTACGTCTGAGAACTATATTATGTATTCTGTATCCTTCCCTTTGCTCTATCTATTTTACTTGAGTTGGCTAGATCGTATTGTCTGATTTGATTGGATGGGATGGCATTCAAAAACAATTTTTGTTGCTGTTTCTCCTTACACCTGACAATAATTGATCTAAACCTAAACCTTAATGGACATGAAAAACTGTTAAATCCCAATGCTTGATCTGCACTCAAGAGCTGTGAAAGAGGTAGCGATGGACATAATGGACGCTCTGGTTATCATCTTTCAGATGCTTAGAAATTCAGGACGGTTCCTGCAGCAAATGTCGCCTTATTATTTAAGAAATAAGGACGTGCATAAATAGGGATTTATTACTTTGTTACCCTGACATTGGTGTTAAGGCAATTGCTGGAATTTTTAATAAGGTATGTGAACTCACGAAATGTACCAAATAAGAATGCGACTGAACAGTTTTAATGTAATTGATGGAAGGCAAATTACATTTGACGAATCTAATGAAATTCTTGTAGATGCTTCACACTTGTGCGAAGAAGTGGATCAGAAGATGTGGTGTGCACCTACTAAGGGTCTGTTTCCACCTTGTATCACTCTTGTATGACTATATGACTCGACATTATTTACATTTTCAGAAAGCTTCTGATGTCCTACACAGGAGCTCGGTGAACAAGGATAGAGAGCTTAGAAGGTGTAATGTAAAAGGGAAGACACAAAATGCTGGAGTAACTCAGTGGGAATAGAGACAAAATGCTGGAGGAACTCAGTGGGATGGACAGCATCTCTGGAGAGAAGGAATGGATGACATTTTGGGTCATAGTCATAGAGTGATACAGTGTGGAAACAGGCTCTTCATCCCAACTTGCCTACACCGGCCAACATGTCCCAGCTCCACTAGTCCCACCTGCATGCGCTTGGTCCATATCCATCCAAACCTGTCCTATCCATGTACCTATCTAACTGTTTCTTAAATGATGGGATAGTCCCAGCTTCAACTACCTCCTCTGGGAGCTTGTTCCATACACCCACCACCCTTTGTGTGAAAACAGTTACCCCTCAGATTCCTATTAAATCTTTTCCTCTTCATCTTGAACCTCTGTCCTCTGGTCCTCGATTCCCTTACTCTGGGCAAGAGATTCTGTGCATCTACCCAATCTATTTCTCTCATGATTTGATACCCCTCTCTAAGATCACCCCTCATCCTCCTGCGTTCCAAGGAATAGAGACCCTTCTTCAGACTGAGAGTCAGGTGAGAGGGAAACTAGAGATATAGAGGGGTGTGAAAAGGACGGATCAAAGGAGACAATGTTTAAGAAAAACGTACAATGGTTCATTGTCTGCTGAGGGGAAGGTGACAACGAGGCATACAATCAGTAAAATTAATCAAGGGGACAGTGTACAGGAGAAACTAGTAGGAGAACGAGGGTGGGGGATGGAGAGAGAGGGAAAGCAAGAGTTAAATGAAGTTAGAGAAATTAATACTCATAACACTAGGTTGTAAGAGTTGGTTAACAGAGAGGAACATAGAACAGGAACAAAAGGTCCTTCTTGGGTTGGCAGATGCTTAATGGGTGGTGCAAATGTTGGAACTGGGGCCCCAATTGCTCATAATCTACATCACAGATTAAAGGCGGCCAAATAAGGGGTACAAATTTTGGATGAACAGCCATGATCATATTGAATGGCAGTGTTAGCTCGAAGGGCTGAATGACCTACTCCTGCACCTATTTTCTATTTTTTTATGTAGTACAATATTGCCAAGTTTACTAGTGTAAAGCAGGAACATGCGAAATTATGAGGCTGTAAAGAGGCTTATGGGGAACGAGTTAGCAACATCATGGCATGCAGATATGGTTCAATTGTGGAAATGTTTGGTGTTTCACACTTAGGAAGAAAGCAAAGATTACTCGAAAATGGGAAGACTTTTCAACCCGAAACGTTACCTATTTCCTTCGCTCCATAGATGCTGCCTCACCCGCTGAGTTTCTCCAGCATTTTTGTCCACCTTCGATTTTCCAACATCTGCAGTTCCGTCTTAAAGTTAAAGACTTTGGGTGAAGTTGATGTTCAAAGGGAACTGGTTGTCCTTGTATATAAGCCACTGAAAGCCAACATTGAGGTGTGTCAGGCAATTAGGAAGGCACATAATCTACTGACATTTATTACCAGAGTGTTTGAATGCAAGAGTGCTGATGTCATACTGCAACTATATAAGCCCTTGTAAACCCAAGCTGAATGAAGTATTATGTACAAGCTTAGCTCCACAAATTACTCACGCTAGAGGAAAATCAGCCACAATTTACCAAAGTAGCTCCTGGTATGGCACATTGTAATTGAAATGAATTTATTAGCCAAGTATGTAAAATACAAGGAATCTGGTTTGCCAACAGTCATACAAAAAAAAGCAGCACTGTTGCATAAAGAGAGCTGAAGGCCAGCCCACTATCCCTTCGATTTAGAGGAATGAGAGGCGAGCTCATTATATGCAAAACAGATTTCCGGGAACAAATAATTCAAGGAAAATGGGGGTTAGGCAGGAAAAATCAACAATTTGCAGCCAGGAGCGGCTGAACAGATCACTCCAGCCCCTTTGAGTTTGGTCCAGTCTGCCCCCGTTGTGCTGGTATATGGTTTGGTTGTTCCTTATTACATTGTGTGATTTGTCTGGATGGCACTCAAAGCCTTCCAGTTTTCATGTGACAACGATAAACCCACACCAATACCCTTTGCTTTGTTTTTTTACCACATCATCAAATATTGTTCATTTTCTATTATCAATGATTTAGTTTCAGGAGCGTCGTTAGATTGGTTTGCACAGTGCCAATGAAAAGAAAGGGGTTTCGCTGCTTGGAGAAAATGAAAACAGTTTGGAAGTTCAGTTAATCTATCGCAGTAGACAAGGTCAGGACAGAACCATGCGCAAAAATGTTGAATCTGATATTTTACTTTCAGATTTAAATTTCATAGCAGGCCTGTTTGACAATGGCTGTTGTTTCGGTCACATTCCACGCCAAGAATATGACAGACAGTTGATGATAAAGTGATGACTCGGAAGTGGCAGGGTTTATCTGTGGGTCAAGTGAAGGCAAAGTGGCGCTAATCAACGTGGAGAATAACAGGGTGGGAATTGTTACCTTGGCCGCAGCTCCGAAGATCTGCGCAGTCAAAAAAAATATACTCCGCTAAAACCTCTGCCAAACATGCCAAAGTTAATTGTTCCTTCCTGTAAGATTATTTTTCGATATCCATTTTAATCATAAAAATATGTAAACGGATCCATGCTTTCCTTGTAATTCAGATCCCCCCCCCCCCCCTGACATATAATATTTTACATGCACCCTTTAATCCGCTGTTCCCGATAATTCATGCACTTCTGTTTTTACAGAACCTTAAAATGGCGCCTATGTGGCAATTGGTTCTTTATTTGTTTAATTTCAAATGTCCCCGAATAATATATGAAAACAAAGACTGCATTACAATATTGCCAATCTGTACCTGATCAGTTCAGATAATAAGATACGGAATGTCTTCAGCAAGACTAACATTTTAAGAGAATCATTGTCACAGAGTAAACAGAACTAAACTGAACTGAGACTCATTAATGTCAGTAGTTCAGTGTTGGTTTGGGTAAATAAACTACTTAATTGGCTGGATATGGAATCCCTGTAGTCCACACTCACAGAGAAACGGCAAGGAAGATGTTTCGGAACCCTGTTGATTTCCATGATGATTCCTAGGCGTTTTATTTCATTGTCAAGGTTGAATCTTACACTTGTTCGTGTTAGAGCGTTTCCATCTGGCTTCTTCTCCAAGCTTTATAGTTAAAAGATAAATAAACCACGGGACGAAGGGGACTGCAAAATGACACTGTACCAACCGGAAAGTGAAACCTTGATCATTCTACATTTTGAACGAATAATCAGTCCTCCACATATCGAAATAAACAAACAATGCATGTTTAACCTAAACAGCAATTCGAACGAATCACCACAACATGTTTCTCACTGTAAAGACAATCTCGCGCACTAATAATGTATGATACTATTGTATAATGCCTCGGTTAATTGAAGGTAGCTGATTTTGTGGTTTGAAAACATAGTAGGCTTTAGACTCTGGGTATTGTAAAGTTCACTCGTGTTTTGATTCACCTTTGCCCTGACCCCGCATTAAACAATGGCTTTCTGGGTGTACTAAATGGCCACGTCTTGCCGTCTTCGCCAAATTAATGAGACCATGTCATTTTGAGTTTACAGTTCAGTCACGGATCAGCCAAGTGGAAAGACGAGTCAAGGGCTGTTAAGGAGCTTCGCGCGGCGTTTAGAAGACATTTCTCCTCACTTCCCCGACTTGTCTTTCTCTCGCTCATTAGATCCACCCACTCATTCACCTCTCCCTCTCTCGCTCTCTCTCTCCCTCTCTCCCTCTCCCCCTCTCTCCTCCCCCCCTCTCTCTATCTCTCCATCTCTCTCCCTCCCTCTCTATCTCTCTCTCTCCGTCTCCCCTCTCTCTC
Organism: Okamejei kenojei; assembly: GCA_035221665.1. Taxonomy (NCBI): domain Eukaryota; kingdom Metazoa; phylum Chordata; class Chondrichthyes; order Rajiformes; family Rajidae; genus Okamejei; species Okamejei kenojei. Next base: position 19,691,952 of record CM069133.1, read on the forward strand.
TCTCTCTCTCTCTCTCTCTCTTTATCTCTCTCTATCTATCTATCTATCTATCTATCTATCTATCTATCTATCTATCTATCTATCTATCTATCTATCTATCTATCTATCTATCTATCTATCTATCATCTATCTATCTATCTATCTATCTATCTATCTATCTATCTATCTATCTATCTATCTATCTATCTATCTATCTATCTATCTATCTATCTATCTATCTATCTCTCCATCTCTCTCTCTACATCTCTCTCTATCTATCTATATATCTCTATCTATCTATCTATCTATCTATCTATCTATCTATCTATCTATCTATCTATCTATCTATCTATCTATCTATCTATCTATCTATCTATCTCTCCATCTCTCTCTCTACATCTCTCTATCTATCTATCTATCTATCTATCTATCTATCTATCTATCTATCTATCTATCTATCTATCTATCTATCTATCTATCTATCTATCTATCTATCTATCTATCTATTTCCCCTCTTTTGTTAATTGTCTGCTTTGTTTTGTTTTGTTTCCGCGGCCCATTTCACCCAACAAAACTGTCCCGCCTCGCTTTACACTTGAGCTGCCTCTGCCGCTTCTCACGCACAGGGCCTTGTCCTGAAATCTTTTGATTGTATCTCCCCTTCATCTGTTCCCTATTCTACTTTCTCCACCTCTCGATTTCTTCCACGCGACCTCATCACTCTGTCCCCCAGTGTGGCTCCAGTTTAAATATTGGTGTTCCCTATCAGTTTGTTTTAGAAAACGCGGTCCCCTCCTTGAGCCCTTGATCGTTCCCATTGCAACCCAGCCTCTTGTTATTGTTCTCCGGAGGAGCTTAAAACTCACTGAACAGCAGATGCAAACCAGCAGGAAATATCCGCCTGTCGAATTCACGCCTTGTCATTAGTTGCGTAGCTCTACTAAAGTCTGGAATTAAACAATTGAAGACCGCACAAACATTACGCCCCCGGAGTGAACCTGCTCCGTCGCTGCGGCGTCAGGACTCTGTGCCATTTTAATTTACAATTGTTAGTGCAGCGAAGTTGTTATAAATGTACACGGCCAAATTTCGCCACGAACACGACAAGGTTAGACTATTATTGATGTGAACGTAAAGTAGTGACGGTTTTTACAATCCTCACCTATTGTGCAATTACACTTGGTGTCTCTCTGCCAAAGGGTTGTTAGTATTATGGCACTTGGGTGAGTTTTGATGCGTTGTGAGGTTGGTTTCTTCAATATCCCGTGGCGTATGTTCGGTTGTTTTGTTTTTTTTTTTGCCTCGTTGATTTTGAACTTATGTCAGTTTAGTTTGTTTGGGGCAGTTAGCTAGAAATGACCTTGCAACAGTGACATAACATCAGCTGATGGAAACCAGTATCTGCAGTTCCTTTCCACACAAGATAAAATAGGGACTCAACAAACGTTAACCATTAATTATCAAAGCAAGGAACTCCAGATGATGGTTTATACCAAAGAAATATACAAAATGCCCGAGATAGACACAAAATGCTGGAGTAACTCAGTGGGACCGGCAGCATCTCTGGAGAGAAGGATGGGTGATGTTTTGGGTCGAGTCTTAAGAAGGGTCTTCGACTAATCTTCTGGATGTCAACTTTAAGAAAGCATTTGATAGGGTCTAGATAGGAGATTAGTGGGCAAAATTAGGGCACATGGTATTGGGGGTAGAGTGCTGACATGGATAGAAAATTGGTTGGAAGACTGGAAACAAAGAGTAGGGATTAACGGGCCCCTTTCAGAATGGCAGGCAGTGACTAGTGGGGTACCGCAAAGCTCGGTGCTGGGACCGCAGCTATTTACAATATACATCAATGATTTAGATGAAGGGATTGAAAGTAACATTAGCAAATTTGCAGATGACACAAAGCTGGGTGGCAGTGTGAACTGTGAAGAGGATGCTATGAGAATGCAGGGTGACTTGGACAGGTTGGGTGAGTGGGCAGATGCATGGCAGATGCAGTTTAATGTGGATAAATGTGAGGCTGTCACTTTTGTAGCAAAAACAGGAAGGCATATTATTATCTAAATGGTGTCAAGTTGGGAAAAGGGGAAGTACAACGGGATCTGGGGGTCCTTGTACATCAGTGAAGTAAAGTAAGCATGCAGCTACAGCAGGCAGTGAAGAAAGCGAATGGCATGTTGCCCTTTATAACAAGAGGAGTTGCGTATATGAGCAAAGAGGTCCTTCTGCAGTTGTACAGGGCCCTAGTGAGACCACACCTGGAGTACTGTGTGCAGTTTTGGTCCCCTAATTTAAGGAAGGACATTCTTGCTATTGAGGGAGTGCAGCGTAGGTAATTTCCGGGATGGCGGGATTGTCATAGGCTGAGAGAATGGAGCGGCTGGGCTTGTATACTCTGGAATTTAGAAGGATGAGAGGCGATCTTATTGAAACATATAAGATTATTAAGGGGTTGGACACGCTAGAGGCAGGAAATATGTTCCCCAGTCCAGAACCATGGGCCACAGTTCAACAATGAGGAGTAAGCCATTTAGAACAGAGATGGGGAAACACTTTTTCGCACAGAGAGTGGTGAGTCTGTGGAATTCTCTGCCTCAGAGGGCGGCGGAGACCGGTTCTCTGGATTCTTTCAAGAGGGAACTTGTCACTTCTACTCTCCACGGAATAAGAATAAATAAGAATACAATAACTGTATTCAATAAGAATACAATACGTTCTTAAATAAGAATACAATAACTGCTGAATCGTATTTGACCAGATAACGAGAGTTTAAAATATATATAATCTTAATCAGTCTGGAAATGCATGTACGGATGCTTTGATAACAAAAAAAAATCAAAAATACCACCCTTGGACAATAAACCCCTCGTCTGTGAGTGCCATTGACCTCGGCTGAGTTCACTTGAAAGGAAGAAAGGATTTGACCCTTAACATTTGGGGAATTTGTACCTCTTATTCTTGAGAACTCATTGGTAATATAAAAGAAACATACATAAGTGCAATTGCTAGTATTTTCCTCTGGGGCCTAAGCTAATTTGATCATAATGTCTAAATATAATCCGACGCAAATTAACTGAGGCGTTTTCTTTCACTTTAGATCCACCCACGTTTCATTTATAATCCGCATGTTAACAATAGCAACACATGAACACAAATAATGACATAAAGTTGCGGGCAAGAGGGGGAAAAACCCTGAATTTATCTATAACGATTGAATAAAATGTACTAATTGCATTACATGGGAATCATCATCACTAGCTTGTTCAGTTTAGTTTGGAGATGCAGCGCGGAAACAGGCCCTTCGGCCCACCGGGTCCGCGCCGACCAGCGATCGCCACACATTAACACTATCCCAGGGCCGGCCTTAAACCAATTGGACCAATTGCTCCCAATTGGGCCCCACGGCTAAGGGGGCCCGCGCTAGAGTAATCTACTCCCGGCTCGGGTAGATCTACCCCGGGTGGAGGGGGGCGAGAGGGGTGGGGAGAGAGGGGTGGAGAGAGAGTAGAGGGGTGGAAGGGGAAGAAGGAGGTAGACGGGGAGGGGGGTGTGAGGGGGAGGTGGTCGTTCCCTCACGATCCCGATGGCAGCGCTCCCGCCCCTGCAGTCGCCATGCTTCACGCACACGGCCCCGGCTCCACCGCTCTCTCACCCCGGGGAGACGCGGTGAACAATACAGGGAGGGCCGGGCCGGGCCGGGGCGGGCCGGAGGTTGGAGCAACGTTTACAAACCTCGGCCTCGGCTCACAGCCATCCGTCCGGACCCCGGCATCCGTTCCTACCGCCGGCCCTCTCCCTCCCTCCTTCCCTTCCATCCCTCCCTTCCTTTCTTCCCTCCTTCCCTTCTTCCCTTCTCTCCTTCCCTCCCTCCTTCCGCTCTCTCTTTTCCCTTCTCTCCTTTCCTCCCTCCCTCCATCCTTTCTCTCCCTCCCTCCCTTCTCTCCTTCCCTCCCACACACACACACACACACACACAAAATGTAATGCCTGGACTGTTTTTGTTGGCAATATTTATTGGTTTTCCAGGATCTAGTTAATTAAATTACTTTATTTTCATTCTACAGTCACTAAAACAAGTGATATTGTAACTATGTACTTTTCAGAGGCCATCTACACATTTTGTTTTGTTACTTGTAGATTTACATGTATGCAATTTCATATTAAAATGTAGCTTACATCTGCTTGGTCCATTAACTCGTAGGCACTTTTTACGCGCACATTTTGATTACTTTCCATTGCACCATACAGATATATAGTCTATAATAGACGTTATTTGTATTTCTATGATTCTACAGACCTTGGCTGGGAACCTGAGGCTCACCAAAATTGTTACCAATTGGGCCCCGCACCTCCTAAGGCCGGCCCTGCACTATCCTACACCCACTAGGGACATTTTTTATATTTATACCAAGCCAATTAACCTACAAACCTGTACGTCTTTGGAGTGTGGGAGGAAACCGGGAAAGAAACCCACGCAGGGAGAACGTCCAAGCTCCGTACAGACAGCAGCCGTAGTCGGGATCGAACCCGGGTCTCTGGCGCTGCATTTCGCTGTAAGGCAGCAACTCCACCGCTGCGCCACCGTATTTGAATAAGCTATATTTTGCTTGTCATTTGTGATAAATATTTTGCGCACAATCCCATCTATTTGCCCCCCCTCCCCCCTCCTCCTATATTCATTCCTTTGGCTTCACGATTCGCAAATCTTCAATCCTGTCTCAAACTTTCTGTTTTCATCTCTAGCCTTTAATCCATCCGCCTATCAAAATCCCCTCTCGCCTGAGTCCTCATATTACCTTGCGCGCGTTGTCCTGCCTCTCCTCCTCTCTCCCAGCTCCCCCTCCTCCCGCCCCCACCCCATCAATCCCAGTAATCAGTCTGAAGGAGGGACCCTATCCATGTGCTCCAGGGATGCTGCCTGACCTGCTGAATCACCTTTTGTGTAAGCCAGCAACTGCCCAGTGTATTATTTACTGCTTCTGTCTGTAAATATCTAGGCGTTTGTGAATGTCCGATTTCATGGGATTTTGGTGCCAGAGGAACTAGTTGGACATGCCGAAGGAGCGAAAGGCAAACAGATGTGTAGCGTTCCGACCCGAATGATCGACCACCCCTTTGCCTCAGTTGCCGTTTGACTCCGAGCTTTGTTTCCGAGTGAACGGCTCAATGAATACCACCATTCATCGTCATGGAGTGAAACAGGCCCTTCGGCCCAACTTGCCCACACCGACCAACGTGCCCGATCTACACTAGTCCCACCTGCCTGCTTTGGCCCATATCTCCCAGTTTAAAAATTAATAACACCAATTCACATGTATTCTGCATCCATAAGGCCAATGGTCAATACATTCCTGTCCGATAAAACGGAAAACCTGCAAACTTGCTAACCGATTCATTAACTTTTTTAACTTTGAAAAATAAACACCCTTTCCACATCATTTAAGGAAGAAAATACATTGCGATGGTCCTTATGAATGAACTAACATACACTTCCAATGAACCGGGGAATTCTTCAATGCAAATTTCTCAGTCCAAAGTCTTTCATTCCTCAACAGTTTGCCATCTGCCTTTTTTAAATTTACAAAGTTCGTCCTGAGTTTAAAAAAAAAATGTTTTTGGTAATTACCAACTTTGTTTTAAAATGTTCTCCTCTGGTCCGCGGGGAGATGTTCCATCATTCTGCAATTATGAGAACTATGAACTCGCCAGTCAGGGAGGATTCCCCCTCTACCCCCCCCCCCCCCCCCCCCCCCCCGCCCCTTCCTTATTAATGATCCGAACCATCAAAGACCTTTCATTTCAGCTTATGTGAAATCGCCACATGTGAGAAAATCGGACCCACAGGAATTCTCCTGATACGTCGCGAAACTGAGTGAAAAAAGTATTTTTACAAATTTGATTTGGTTATAAATGTATACACAAAACGGATTACATTGGCTAATGGATCTAGAGACACAAAAAAACATCTCAATTACAATCACATTGTAAATAGTTAAGGGCAACATTGTTGCATGACCTTGAACGTTTCAACTCAGAATGGTCCATACGCGTTAAAGTATTTCATGTAAAGTTTGAGTCTGTATCCGACTCAATTAATGATTCCTTCATTATTGAAATGCTATTAAATTTAATTCATCCTATTTTGAGAAAGCAACGGAAATGCAAGAACACAATGAAACCAAGGTGTAGAGGTAATTACATCGCGGTTACTAGTATTGTTGCATTTATGGTTCATTATAACGTTATTCGGCAACATTCAACCACGACTGGGCCATGCATAATACATATTTGTAACACAATACTCCAAACCTAACATGTATATCTGAAAGCTTCCTTTCGTTCTGTGGATGTGCTATTTCTCCGTGTTAGTAATCACTGCAAGCAGGGAATCAAGGCAACAAGTAACATTATACGTGGGTGCATGTGTTTAGAATTTTGATTAGACAACATAAATTCCACTAGGAGAGTTGAGTTGAGTTAAAAGGTTACATATCGTTCACACAGCCACAGAAATGTGTAAAGTTTCCGTTTCGATTTTGACGTGGCCACTGCAGATTTAACGTTTTAAAAAGTCATGTAAAATGCAGTAACGGGTTGTGGCAGTTTTAAAGGAAGCGGTTGCCCTTTTCCACCGGCATAAGAAAAAAAAAGGACCCGCTCGCTCTGAGTAATGGCAGAAGGGAACATCAAAGATGAGTTACACATTAGAGATTAACTGGATTATTTGCTCGCCTAATATTGGCAATTGTGTTGGGCGAACAGCAGTAAAAAGCGAGTAAATGCTCCGTTTCCGTGCAGTCGAAAGCCGGGGCTCCGCTCAAGCCAAGGCTAGCACATTCGCCTCACTTTGAAAAGAATGGGGTTTGCGTCGGGTGCACGCATTTTATGAGCAAGCGGAATGTGCTGGATTTATTAGTGATTAAAATTAACTAGGAAAGAGCTTCGATCTTATCTCGCCCGGGAAGCGACCACCTGATTATTTTACAAAATCCTGTTTGTCCTCATACTAGGAGGAAGCAATTGGCGTTTTGTATATTTTGGCCAAAAAGGAGGAAACATGATCAGCACTGTTATGCATTCTACAGGCGATGCAGAGCTCCAGGTTTGGCTTAACCCACAGAAACATTGGCGCTATTTGGCAGCACAGTTTAAAGCATTCTAAAACTGTAAAAGGCCCTTCAACTCACCGACCAGCTACCCCCGCAAACTAACACTACCCTACACACGCTAGGGACAGTTTACACATTTTACCGAGAAAACCCACGCAGGTCACAGGGAGAACTCCAGACAGACAGAGACAGCGCCCGTAGGCGGGATCGAAGGCAGCAACTCCGCCGCTGTGCCACCGCGCCGCCCCTAATCTGAAATAGGAGGGGAAACCGTTAGAAATGCTCATAGAAAGAGTCGCAGGTTCACTATTTTCCAACAAAGTAATGAAAATCCACCAGGGACTATACTGGAAGCTGGACAATTTTATACTGGACATTTTTTTGCATGTACTGCAACAAAGCAAACCTCAAGAAATCGCTCCCTAACTTCCACCAACATGTCCCCTGCTGCAGCAGAGGGCCAAACACCCTCGCCCACTGCTACACCAGCATCAAGGATGCCAATCGCTCTATCCCTCGCCCTCACTTCGGTAAATCCGACCACACCGCGGTGCTGCTTCTTCCTGCCTACAGGCAGCAATTGAAGAGCGCACCCCCAGAGGTGAGGACTGTACAGAGCTGGTGGTGGTGGTGGTGGGGGAGGGGGGGCAGAGGAACAACTCCAGGACTGTTTGGAGTCTGTAGACTGGGTCATGTTCTGGGACTTGGCAACGGACCTGAATGAATACGCCACAGTCGTTACGGACTTCATAAAGAATTGTGTGGAGGACTGCGTTCCAACAACAACCCTCCAAGTGTTTCCCAATCAGAAGCCTTGGATGAACTATGAGATCCGCACTCTTCTGATGTCCAGACACCGGGCATTCATGTCTGGAGATACTGAGGACTACAAGAAGTCCAGATACGACCTTAGTAAGGCCATCAAAAAGGCCAAAAGGGACTTCTGCTCCAAGCTGGAGGATGAGACGGATCTTCGGCAGCTGTTGCGGGGCCCGAATGCAATCACAAGGCGAAATCAGGAGGCAGCTCGGATGTCGGAGATACATCACTCCCTGACGAGCTCAACTCGTTTTACGCACGCTTTGATGGGAGAACACTGATGTGCCTCCTCGAGCCCCCATTCGCTGCAATGGTATTTCGGTCACGGTCACAGAGGTCGATGTCAGAAAATCCTTCAGAGAGGTGAACCCTCGGAATGCGCCTGGACCTGATGGTATACCTGGTCGGGTTCTAAAAACCTGTGCAGACCAACTGGTTGGAGTTTTTACGGAAATTTTCAACCTCTCACTTCTGGAGGTCTGAGGTTCCCACCTGCTTTGAAAGGGCATCAATAATACCGGTGCCCAAGAAGAGCAAGGTGACGTGCCTCAATGACTATCGACCAGTGGCACTAACGCCTGTGGTGATGAAGTGCTTTGAGAGGTTGATCATGGCGCAACTCAAAAACCTGACCCACTGCAGTTCGCTTACCGCCACAACAGATCAATGGTGGATGCGATCTCGCTGGCTCTCCACTCTGCTCTGGACCACTTGGACAAAAAAAAACCTCATATGTCAGGCTGTTATTCATTGACTACAGCTCGGCATTTAATACAATCATCCCCTCCAAGCTGGTTACCAAACTCTCAGAACTGGGTCTCTGCGCATCCCTCTGTAATTGGATCCTCGACTTCCTCATTCACAGACCACAGTCTGTCCGTATTGGTAGAAATGTGTCAGCCTCGATAACAATCCGCATGGGAGCACCTCAAGGCTGCGTCTCAGCCCCCTGCTGTACTCACTCTATACTCATGATTGTGTAGCCGGTCATAGTGTGAACTCCATCATCAAGTTTGCTGACAACACCACTGTTGTGGGACATATCACTGATGGAGATGAGTCAGAGTATAGAAGTGAGATCGACCATTTGACCAAATGGAGCCAGCACAATAACCTGGCTCTACACCAGCAAAACCAAGGACCTGATTGTGGACTTTGGAAGGGGTAGGATGGGGACCAATAGTCCCATTTATATCAAATTATGGAAAGGGTCAAGAGCTTCAAATTCCTGGGCGTGCATATCTCTGAAGATCCCTCCTAGTCCGAAAACACTGATGCAATTTTAAAGAAAGCACATCAGCGCCTCTACTCCCTGAGAAGATTACGGAGTCGGTATGTCATCGAGGAGTCTCTCGAACTTCTACAGGTGCACATTAGAGAGCATGTTGACCGGTTGCATCGTGGCTTGGTTCGGCAACTTGAGCGCCCAGGAGCGGAAAAGACTGCAAAAGGTTGTAAACACTGCCCAGTCCATCATCGGCTCTGACCTCCCTACCATCGAGGGGGTCTATCGCAGTCGCTGCCTCAAAAAGGCTGCCAGCATCATCAAGGATGCACACCATTCTGGCCACACTCATCTCCCCGCTGCCTTCAGGTAGAAGGTACAGGAGCCTGAAATCTGCAACATCCAGGTTCAGGAACAGCTGCTTCCCCACAGCCATCAGGCTATTAAACTCAACTCAAACAAAACTGTGAACATTAATAGCCCATTGCACTTTATCTGATTATTTATGTGTGTATAAATATTCAATGCTATATGGTAACACTGATCTGTTCTGTATTTATTTATGCCTACTATATTCTGTTGTGCTGATGCAAAGCAAGAATGTCATTGTCCTATCTGGGACACATGACAATAAACTCTCTTGAATCCTGAATCTTGAGATACAGCATAGAAACAGAACCTTCTGCCCACCAAGTCCACTTCAACCAGCGATCACCCATAGACTAGTTCTATGTTATCCCCGTTTCACATCCTACATACTAGGGGGAATTCACAGAAGCCAATTCACCTACAAATCTGCACAACTTTGAGATGTGAGGGAAATTTGAGCACCCATAGAAAGCCCACGTGGTCACAGGATGTACAAACGTCATATAGTAACACTCCCCGTAGGCTGAATTGCAGCTGGGTCTCTGACGCTGTAGGGCAATAACTCTACTGTTGCGTCACCGTGCTGCCCAGGGTTCATCCTAGAATTTCTAACGCAGTTGCAAGAGCAGCATTTCCTCAAGGAGCAGCAATTTATTGGCAATGCATGCTTTATGCTGGTCTACCACATGCTTCTCAAGCAGAAAATAGATCAAAGCAGTGAGCAACAGTACAATGTTAGCAGACACATTACAGGGTTGATATCAGCATCTACTTGGCTGAGTGCCTTAGAGATCCTCCAGTTTCGTTTCATGAATAATTATTATAAATGGATATCTGAAAATTCCTTTAAAAAACCAAAATAGGCTGTTTGAACACAGATTGTTTAGGTATGTGTTAATGAAGGAACTGCAGATGCTGGAACAGCGAGGGTACACAAAATGCCGGAGAAACTCAGCGGAGTCTGAAGAAGGGTTTCGGCCCGAAACGTTAGCCTATCTCCTTCGCTCCATAGATGCTGCTGCACCCGCTGAGTTTCTGAAGCATTTTGTGCGCCCTTGTTTAGGTATGTTGTTAGGGTCACAGTCATACAGCATGGAAACAGGCCCTTGGGCCCATCTTGCCCACACTGACCAACATGTCCCATCTACACTGATTACTTGTTGATTGACATTAATGGATACCATGCGGATTGCAACGTGTGATGCAGCAGGATGTTACCTTGATTTCAATCATTTTTAAGCTTCTACATTAGTCCAACAGAAAGACACAACTTTCCCACCCATCTGCACACTACGTGCATAAAATATGTGGTACAACTTTCCTTGTTTTTTCTCTATCCGATGATTTCACCCTCAAATGAACTCAGTCACGGATTCATTCCAGCACACTTTCAAACCTCTTCTCCACACTTTCAGTCAAGTTGTTTGCTTTGGCAAGTTCTGTATTCTTAAAAAACAATTTAGTCAAGAATATCAATCATTCCAAGCACCCAAACACAAACAAAGTTGTGAAAGACAAAATGAAACATACTGCAAGCAAAACATTTGGGCTGAGTGAAAAAATATTACATGCTTTTGTTATTGTTTCTGTCAAGCAAGTAGGCTCATTTTGGGTTGTCAGGTCTTGTCAAGTGAAATTTTTTGCAATTACTCTGTTAAAGAACAAAAACAACAATTTCAAGAATACCACTTGTGGAACTGCAATTGAGATCATTTTACCCTGTGTTTGTAATTACACTGTAGCGCTGCACCAGTAATTAGACGAAAGACCAACTAACTCTGTGCAAGTATTAACAATGAACTAAAGGACATTGTGGCAAGCAAAAGTGGCACGGTGGTGCACTGGTAGAGTTGCTGCCTTTTACAGCTCCAGAGACTCTGGTTCGATCCTGACCACGGGTGCTGTCTGTACGGAGTTTGTGCGTTCTCCCTGTGACCGCGTGGGTTTCCTCTGGTTGCTCCACTGCCTCCCACATTCCAAAGACTTGCAGGTTTTGTAGGTTGATTGGTTTCTGTAAATCTCTCCTAATGTGTAGGATAGGAACTAGTATACAGGTGATTGCCAGTCGGAGCCCATTTCCACACTGTATCTCTAAACTAAACTAGACTCAATTAAGCAAAACTATTATTCAGAAATATGTCAGTTGAATTACATGCATAAACTGCAGTTTCTCAACTGTCACACGCACAGCAATGAACACTGTTTCCATCAGTCAATATCCTCAAACTATGCTCCATTTGTCACCAGAACCTACTCTGCAACATTTGGAGTATTGTTACGTATTCTTATTTGTGCAAAAGGAAATAGGTATAAATATTCCTCAACCTAAGGGACCATGAACTCAGAATGAACGTGAAGCAATGAATCGACCTCAGTGAGGAAGTATTAGGAAACCAGATTAAATCAACTACATGACAACAGAATGCCTTTAAGCTGTAGTATATTCCAACTGCTAATTTAGGGTGATGACATACGTGGTCCATTTTACAGTCTTATCAAAGCAAAGTTTGTATTATTCACTATGTACTCTCACATTAGTGGCAAATGCCTCCAATTTGCCAGATGATGTTTTATTAGATGGAAATCTATTGGAAGGAACAGTAGATGCTGGTTTAAACTGAAGAAAGACACAAAATGCTGGAGTAACTTCGTGGGACAGGCAACATCTCTGGAGAGAGGGAATGGGTGACATTTCGGGTCGAGACCTTTCTTCAGACTCCAAAACCATCTGCAGGCGAGCAGGAAAAATAACCCACTTTTCCTGGGGTTTTCTTTAGTCAGAGGGTGGTGAATCTGAGGAATTCATTGCCACAGACGGCTGTGGAGGCCGTCAATGGATATTCGTAAGGCGGAGATTGATGAGTAAGGGTGTCAGGGGTTATGGGGAGAAGACAGGAGAAAGGGGTTGAGAGGGAAAGATAGATCAGCCATGATTGAATGGCAGAATAGACATCATGGGCCAAATGGCTTAATTCTGCTCCTAGAACTTATGAACTTGTGGGTTCTTTGAATACCAGTGTTTCTGTCAATACAAGTTTTAATACAGAAAAGTGTGAGGTGTTGCATTTTGGGACGTCGAACAAGGGCAGGACCTACACAGTAAATGGCAAGCCTCTAGGTAGTGTTGTAGAGCAGAGGGATCTAGGAGTACAGATGCATGGTTCCTTGAAGGTTGAGTCGCAGGTACAGTAGATAAGGTGGTCAAAAAGGCTTTTCCCACTTTGGCCTTCATCAGTCAGAGTATTGAGTATAGAAGTCGGGAGGTCATGTTGCAGTTGTATAAGACGTTGGTGAGACCGCATTTGGAATATTGTGTTCCGTTTGGGGCACCATGTTATAAGAAAGATATTGTCAAGCTTGAATGGGGGTTCAGAAAATATTTACAAGGATGTTGCCAGGACTAGACGGCGTGAGCTATAGGGAGAGGTTGAGTAGTCTGGGCCTCTATTCCATGGAGCGCAGGAGGATGAGGGGAGATCTTGTAGAGGTATACAAAATCAGGAGAGGAATAGATCGGTAGATGCACAGAGTCTTTTGCCCAGAGTAGGGGAATCGAGGACCAGAGGACATAGGTTTAAGGTGAAGGGGAAAATATTTAATAGGAATCCGAGGGGTAACTTTTTCACCCAAAGGATGGTGGGTGTATGGAACAAGCTGCCAGAGGAGGTAGTTGAGGCTGGGACTATCCCATCGTTTAAGAAACAGTTAGATAGGTACATGGATGGGACATGTACCATGTTTGGAGTATAAACTCGGCACAGACACCACCTGAGGTCAGGATCGGACCCAACTCCACCAGTTGTGTTGCTGTACCACCATCTTAGATTAACCACAAATTGGCAGAATTTGCTTGTTTTCACTTCCATTATTTTGCTCTGAATTGATATTGAAATCCACTACCATGTTTTCATAGGATTTTTTTCTTCATCTTCATTAGTAAATCATCATAATCTGCTACCACTTACATCCCAGCTGCAGGCTGCACATGAAGCATATACCTAGTTCAATCTACATCAAGTTATATGTATAGCTTATATATATATAGCTAGAAGATAGCTATCAGCCTGGTTGCTAATTATAGCTATAATTGCAAAGGTTGATGAATACATCAGCAATCTTTGAAGTGCTACTTTCAGTAATTTTTTCAATCAAAAGTCCATAAAGAAATATAATGAAAGTTGACTTTAATTTGTCAAATAATACTTTTTCCATTGGTGTTACTTTCACATTCAGATTTCAATTACATAATTCATGCTCAAATATATATTATTTTAGTTTGCTTGGCACACTTTTTAAGTCCCTTTGGTTATAGATTTGATGCATGTGGAACTAAAGAATGAGCAAAATGTACGTTCCAGATATTTGTATTGGATTGATGTTGCTACTCCTGTTAGATAGTTTTCCAAGCCACTTGAGGTCGTAATTCAATAATGCCATGAAAATTAACATCAGTGATGTTTGCAGCATTAGATGATGGCTGATCAAGCCACGTTGGCAAATTTCATTGCAACAACGTCAAGCCATTGAGCTATTCTCATGAGTGCTCTGCCTAAGAGGACGGGTCAAAAAAGAACACAGTTTTCAGCAGTCACCGAACCCACCCTACAGCAAATCCCCAGGGATCAGCGCTGGGCTTCGTCTATTTACAATCTATTCAAAACAACTTGAATAAAGGGACTTAGTGTAGTGCAGTTAAATTTGCCAATGCTACAAAGATGAGCAAATTGTGAGAAGAATGCAAAGAATATGTGAAGGGATATTGGAAGGTTAAGTGAGTAGACATGAAGTTGGAAAATTAACTTGAAATAGTTCTTATCTCAGAAGGTTGTGAACCTTTCGATTTTTTTACCCCAGAGAGCTTGCCAGGTGGAGTCATTGCATACATTGAAAGCAGAGATTGAAAGATATAGGAACTATGTGACCTAAACTAAAAAGGGACATGGGGTGAGAGAGGGTGAATGGTGTTCAGTCGAAGGTTGGATCAGCTTTGTGTAACACAGTGGACTTACGGAATTGGTTGGCCTCCTAGAGTCATAGAATCCAAGGCATACAGCATGGAAACCGGCCCTTCAACCCAACTTGCCCATGCTGATCAAGATACCCCATCTACACTAGTCCCACCCACTGCATTGTGTTTGGCCCATATCGCTCGAAACCTTCCCTATCCTTGTCCTCTTGCTCCTATTTCTAACATTCTAAATTACACTGCAGCCAAGGGAAACCTGGAGTAAACCAAAAATAGCTGAACTTGTCCAGAGTTTAGTTAGGTGTCAGGGGAATCAGTGGGGATGGGGTTGACGGGGATTTGAGAGAAAATTGTGATTCCTGCTGATACGCATTTGATGGTTAGCACAGACTCAGTGGGCCGAAGGGCCTCATGCCAGATGTATGACTCCATAATATTATGCTGTTAATCATTTATTTTTTTAAATGGTTATACCAACCCCACGCTGCCTCGGCAAGGCCAGCAGCATCATCAAGCATGAGTCGTACCTCAGACACTCGCTCTTCTCCCCTCTCCCATCAGGCAAGAGGTACAGCAGCGTGAAAACACACACCTCCAGATTCAAGGACAGGTTCTTCCCAGCTGCTTTCAGGCAACTGAACCATCCTACTAACAACTGGAGAGCAGTCCTGAACTACTGTCTATCTCATTGGAGACCCCCAGACTATCGTTAATTAAACTTTACTGGACTATCTTGCACTAAACATAGGGGGAAACAGTTTCAGTCATTTACCTCGACAGAGATGTGATCTTTCTCAGTCCCCTCCCCGCGGCCTAACAACTGGATTGGTGTGGCCTTTGCTGGAGACCGGCCCGGAGCTTCAAGCCGCAAGCGCGGCGCGGACTTACCATCGTGGAGCTGCGATCCTTTGCCGAGGATCGCCGTGGAAGTGCTCCGACCGCGGGGCCTGTGGACGTCAACACCGTGAAGCCGCGTAAGAAAAGGCCAACGCGGGAACTCCATGCGTTCTCGTCCGTCGCGACGCCAAAGTCTTCATCATCCCGACGCGAGGGCTTTAACATCGGGCCGTCGGCAGATGCAGTGCTGAGGGTTCAAGGCCCCAACCACCATGGGTGAACCAAAGGAGGAAGATGACTGAACTTTATTGTCTTCCATCACAGCGAGGAATGTTGATTCCACTGTGGTGGATGTTTATGATAAAAATTATCGTGTATTGCGTTTTTTTCTACTTGTATGATGGTATGGCAACTCAAATATCACTGTACCTTAATTGGCGCATGTGACAATAAATGTGAATTTGAACTTGAACTAGCAACAAAAATGCTTTTCACTGTACCTCGCTATATGTGACAATAAACTAAACTAGTTTAGTTTCAAGCACGTGGTGGTCCAGCCCCTCCTGAAAAAAACCTAACCTAGATCCCACCTTGCCTGGTAACTACAGACCTATTTCCAAACTGCCTTTCCTCTCAAAAGTCCTTGAAAAGGTAATTCTAAATCAAGTAAATACCATCCCGGAAAGTTTCCAATCATGTTTCAGGGCCCACCACAGCACAGAGTCTGCCTTGTTGAAGGTACACAATGACCAACTTCTCGCCATCGACTGTACAATCCTGCTCCTTCTCGACCTCAGCGCAGCGTATGACACAGTGGACCACTCCATCCTAATTGACCGTCTCCGATACGGGGTTGGTATTGATGGCACTGCCCTGAGCTGGTTTGTTTCCTACCTCAAAAATAGGAGTTTCTCTACAAACATAGGCAACTCTTTCTCCTCCCCAGCTAGCCTTTGCTGTGGGGTGCCACAAGGCTCCATCCTTGGCCCCATTCTCTTCTCTCTGTACATGCTCCCCCTCAGCCAAGTCATTCAAAGGCATGTGATTTCTTTCCACTGCTATGCAGATAACACACAGCTCCATCTCCCCCTGAAACCCAACAACCGGTCCAATTTAATCAGCCTCATGCACTGCCTCGAGGACATAAAATGTTGGATGGCCCAGGACTTCCCTGCAACAAAACGAGAGATCTGAGATCATCCTACTCGGCCCCTCCGACTCCATCAAAGCGATAACAGGCAGCCTTGGAAGCCTAACCTCCTTAGTCAAACTGCACGTCAAAAACCTTGGCGTGATATTTGACTCCACAAGCAAGTCAACTCTGTGGTAAAAGCTGGTTTCTTCCAGCTTCGTACAATAGCTAAAATCAAACCATTCCTCCAATTCGACGACCTTGAAAAAATTATCCACGCATTTATCCCCTCCCGCCTTGACTCCTGCAACTCCCTATACACTGGCATGAGCTAATCATCCCTTTTCCACCTTCAATTGGTTCAAAACGCCGCAGCGCGACTCCTGACGGGTACCCGTAAAAGGGACCACATCACCCCGGTTCTGGCCTTTCTCCACTGGCTCCCAGTACGGTACAGAATCAACTTCAAGCTCCTCTTATTCGTATACAAGGCCCTTAAGGGGCTTGCCCCCTCCTATATCAAAAATCTTCTAACCCACCATTCTTCCTCCAGGTCCCCCAGGTTGGCCGACTTGGGGCTACTGACTATCCCGCGGTCTCGGTTTAAGCTCAGGGCTTTTGCAGTTGCAGCACCTAGACTGTGGAACAGCATCCCTCTCCTCATCAGAGCTGCCCCCTCCATCGACTCCTTTAAATCGAGGCTCAAAACCTATTTCTACTCCCTAGCGTTTTTGAGGCCCTCTGAGGGGGCACTGTAAAGAGTTTATGTATGTATTGTTAGGTCAGTGTGCCATTGTATGTAGCACACTCGTATCTGCACTAATGTACAGTACTTTGGTCAACGTGAGCTGTTTTTTAAATGTGACATACAAATAAAATTGACCGACTGAAAAAAAAAACTTTCTCACTAAGATACAATCTAATATTATGCTAAATGTAATTTAAAGCTCTGAGGATTCTGTTATTTATGATACTATAAATATGAATAGATATAGCCAGAAGGTATGGATACAGGAAGTAGCCATAATAGCCTACTTTCACAGTATTTAATTCAATTTCACTTAGTAAAAAAACATGATTTAAATTTCAAAACCCCATTCTAATCTAAAGCTGATACATCAAACCTTAGATCTTTCACATTTTCAGTCTCACTCTAATAAACAAATCTGACATAAATAAAAGAAAATTAAAATGTTTCTATGTTCTTAACCAACCCTAGCATGTGGGACAGGGGTGTCAATGCAAAGCAGTCTGTCAAGTAATCAGACATTAATATGCTCCAGAATTTTGGATGGTAGTTTAAATAACTGTTGGGAGGCATCTTGTGGAGAAATAAAGAATTAACTCAATAGCCTGAAAGATCTTACTCTGTACCATAACAATTCTCTGATGCTTTCAACAAAAGAAAACTTTAAATAAATTGTTGATCCTGATTTGAATTCAAAATAAATATCTGGAAATTGGCTAATAGAGCAAAAATATTGTGTAGGAAACTGCAGATGCTGGTTTAAATCGAAGGTAGACACGAAATGCTGGAGTAATCACTTGCACCTTCTCCAACCTCATCTACTGTATCCGCTGTTCCAGGTGTCAACTTCTGTACATCGGTGAAACTAAGCGCAGGCTCGGCGATCGTTTCACTGAACTCCTCCGCTCAGTCTGCCTTAACCTCCCTGATCTCCCGGCTGCTCAGCACTTTAACTCCTCCTCCCATTCCCAATCTGACCTTTCTGTCCTGGAGGCAAATTGGAGGAACAGCACCTCATATTTCGCTTGGTAGCGGTATGAACATTGACTTCCCTAACTTCAAATAGCCCTTGCCTTCCCTCTCTCTCCATCCCCTCCCCCTTCCCAGTTCTCCCACCAGTCTTACTGTCTCCGACTACATTCCATCTCTGTCCCGCCCACTCCCCAGACATCAGTCTGAAGAAGGGTCTGGACCCGAAACGTCACCCATTCCTTCTCTCCAGAGATGCTGCCTGTTCCACTGAGTTACTCCAGCATTTTGTGTCTACCTTCAGAGCAAAAATATAGTTGTTATTTACATGGCAGTCACTGCCTTTCTGTTTGGAATGGGAGCAAGTATTTTAAATTCAGTGGAGGAAATGGGGAAAGAACGGGGTGAATTTGAGATTACTGGAGGAGAGAGACACTGTGCTGGATAGGATGTTAATGCTGGAGGTCTGGATGACTTGGGACTTTGGAGGCAGAATATTAGAGGCCAGCAAGGTGACAACTGGAAATATGGAGCTTGTGAGACCATGTCGTATTTCCAATATTGGTAGAGATTGGCAATCATACAAAATTGGAAGTACATTGGTTCGGGATTGACGAGAATCCTGAACGTCTTTGCCATGTAGTTCAGCCTGAGAGACTGCAATCCGAAGGGGGAGGGTGGGATCATTAAGACATTTCATGAGCTCAAATGATCTCTTCAGCCGTGTCACTATAACGTTGGAGATATTCATGATTTGACCTGGCAGAAGCAGACACAAAGCATGGTGCTTTTGTACACAGTAAAGCTGGGCATCTGTAGACGATTTATGAAACAAATCACAATGACCTGCATGAAACTTCTCTTTTCCACCACAAGTGCCAACACATTTGTGGTTCCTGCATGAAATTGAAGTCCTGAATCCACCAGCAAAATACTGCCAGCCATTTCCCAGCTGGTTTTGCTGCTGTACGCAACATGGAACCTAACGGTAATGCAGGAAATTTGCTGTGGTTTTCTTGCATATCCTCTGGGTGTCTGCAGCAACAGATGTTGTGTCGGACTGGGCGGTTTAGCCTGTTTGTCCAGATTCTGCAAGATTCTATCGTGTGCAAAATCGTGAGAGTGTGTACAAAATTGTGAGAGGAATAGATCAGGTAGATGTACTGAATCTCTCGGCCAGAGTAGGGGAATCAAGAACCAGGGGACATAGGTTTAAGGTGAGGGGGGAAAGATTTAATGGGAACCTGAGGGGTAACTATTTTTACACAAATGGTGGTCGATGTATGTAACGAGATGACAGAGGAGGTAGTTGAGGCAAGTACTATCGCAACATTTAAGAATACATTTATATAGGTATATGGATAGGACAGGTTTAGCGGGATATGGGCCAAACGTAGACAGGTGGGACTAGCTGGGACATGTTGGTTGATGTGTGGGCCTGTTTCCACGCTGTATGACTCTACGAGTCTAAGACAACTACCTAGATAGTTATCTCAACCACACCTTCTCCAACCTTGCTTTATCTCAGCTTTCAGTAAGATAAGTAAGGTAGGTTACTTGTTAAAATATTTGCATGTTTTAATGCTTTATCTATTTGAATGTATGCAAGGTACTTTCATTTTTAACCATTCAATTATTAATGTTCTTTAAAGGCGCATAAGGAACCCTGAGAACTTTTGACTGTTTCGACCGATAACAAAGCAAGTGAAAGGCCTGATGCAATGTGGCCCATGTGGCAGACAGCCTACTGGGAATTCACAGCCAGAATCTGTCCTGGAGACTTGGGGACCACATGTCAAGCTCCTGGCAAATGGTGGACCGAAGGGCCTGTTTCCATGATATCTCACTCTGACTATGATTTATAAACAATCAAAGACTCCTATCTTGGTCTCCTGCAGCAATTCTCCTCCATTGAAATTATTGGAAGTAACAGGTTATTTGAGTAGATGCTTCATCGTAAGATCATATGCAGAATTAGGCCAATTCGGCCCATCAAGCCTATTCCGCCATTCAATCATGGCTGATCTATCTTTCCCTCTCTACCCCACTCTCCCCGTAACCCCAGACGGAATGATGGAGTTGTAAGTGATGGAGAAATGCTTCACTTTTGTGCTTCCATTTGCATTTCACTCAGTTATTCCCCACATTTGAGAATGGCGATACTACTATATCCCCTGGACCCTAGGCCAAGTTCTCTAACTTACTTGTTAACGAAGAAACTGCAGATGCTGGAGAATCAAGGGTTACACAAAAAGCTGGAGAAACTCAGCGGGTGCAGCAGCATCTAAGGAGCGAAGGAGATAGGCGACGTTTCGGGTCGAGACCCTTCTTCCTCACTGGAGGCCATTTAGACTCACCATGTCTAGGCCACAGCTGAACAATTCTCTACAACGTGGCCTGCCTGTGCCAGAGCTGACTGCTTCAATCGAGAAAAGGGGTATCCATTTTATCTCAATCAGCAGCCAGGTTTCTTTAATCACCTGGACGTTCCAAAGGACACTTAAGGAGGGAAACACAGACAAATGTGTGGACGTCAGCTGTATTTTCCTGCAAAAACGAAGCCATTTTATAGTGAGCATCTGCATCTGAAACCATCACAGTTGCAGTAGTTCATGGTCAATGCCCTCTGTTATGAGGTGATCATTACAGTCAGTCAACCACACCATATGTACAGTTGGTTGTAAAAAGCTTAAGATATAATGCTGTAACTGAAAGCAGCTGGCGTGCACATTTTTTCTCCACAGGTAAAGGACAATTAAAGGAAAATGTTAACTTGTAAATGTGTCAAAACAAAGGCAGGGGCAGCAAAATTGCATTTTTGTGTCATGTGGAAGTTGCTTTGACCTCCTATGAAGAGGGGCAGCCAGGGAAATCGGATAGTGCTGGAACAGCAGTGCTGAAACCCTGCTGCACATTTAGCCTGCGCCTGTCTGACCCTGCACCGAGGCACATGCTCCCACCTCATTCTCATGATCTTAGCACCCAGCTGTCATCAAACAAACTGCTTCTTGCATCAGTGCATGCCCACGGAGAGCAATTTCATGAGTGGCTAGCACCAGTTCAAAAGAGCCAGAGCTGACTAAAGCCATGTCAGAACCTCTTAAATTACACATGCTCATTGCCCGCGAGCTCTGGTGAAAGTCATTCCAGTAGCCCCACCAGAAGCATCTCACGCGATTTTGCCACTTCACAAGTTCACAAGTTACAGGAGTAGAATTAGGCCATTCGGCCCATCAAGTCCACTCCGCCATTCAATCATGGCTGATCTCTGCCTCCTAATCCAATTTTCCCTGCCTTCTCCCCATAACCCTCAACACCTGCTCTAATCAAGAATTTGGCCTATCTCTGCCTTAAAAATATCCACCGACTTGGCCTCTTTAGCCCTCTGTGGCGCTGAATTCCATAGATTAACTACCATCTGACTATAGATGTTCCTCTTTGCCTCCTTTCTAGAAGAGCGCCCTTTAATTCTGATGCTATGACCTGGTCCTAGACTCTCCCACCAGCAGAAACATCCCTTCCACATCCACTCTATCTATGCCTTTCACTTGTGCCATTCTTTCTGGCTCCTCTTCCTCTTCTCCTCCCAGACCATTGCATCAACCAACCTACCTTTCATTGACTCCATCTACACTTCACGCTGCCTCAGCAAGGCCACCAGCATAATCAAGGACCAGTCTCACCCTGGCCACTCCCTCTTCTTCTCACTCCCATCAGGCAAGAGGTACAGATGTGTGAAAACACAGCTTCAGATTCAGGGACAGCTTCTTCCCAGCTGTTATCGGGCAACTGCATGGTCCTTGCATCATCTATAGTGTGGTCCTGACCTTCCGTCTACCTCATTGGAGACCTGTGAACTATCTTGAACTGGACTTTTCAGACGTATCAATGTGATATCCTTGTTGCACCCTTTATCATTTATCTGTGCACGATGGATGGCCTGATTGTATTCATGTGGAGATGTAACACCTGTCCCTACATCTTCTCCCCGCATCCATCCAGCAGTCCCTCCAGGTGAGCCAGAGGTTCACATGCACCTCCTCTAACCTCATCTACTGCATTCAGTGTTCCCGATATCGTATTTTCTCTGACTCAAAAGCTTTTCACTGCACACGATACAATAATAACGAACACTAAACTGAATCATTTGCTTTCCTTCAGCGTTAGGTTTCACCGTCTGCTATATTTGCAGCCATCAACCCTTCACCATCTCAATCATCTGGAGAGTCTAGCATTAGAGGTCATAGCCTCAGAATTGGTGGACGCTCTTTTAGGAAGGAGACGAGGAAGAATTTCTTTAGTAAGAGGATGGTGAATCTGCGGAATTCTTTGTCACTGAAGACTGTGGAGGCCAAGTCAGAGATAGATAGATTCTTGATTCTTACAGGTGTCAGAGGTTATGGGGAGAAGGCAGGAGAGAGAGATCAGCCATGATGTGTAGACCTGATGGGCCGAATGGCCTAATTCTACTCTTGATCTTATAATCTTATGAACCAGGAATGTCTTGAGGTGGAATGAGGTTGGTCCTACAACCATGCAGACTGTGGAGATGTTACAAAACCCACCATCAGCGGCGCCACAAATCTGCCACTGCCGGTGCTTGCGATTCCAGAGGCTTTGGGGGGGGGGGGGGGGGGGCGGGATTACAATGCAGGTTTGTATTGGTTGTCGGAGAGGGAATTCCTCGGGCTGCTAGCTGAAGAAGAAAAATCGTTCGGGCTTCCGTTCGCGGGTTTAAAAAAAAATAATTGCTGTACCATTGCGTCGCTGTATTAAACTTAAACGCGACTAAAAAAGCCTTCACCGCCTTCAGCATCACGGATCGCAATATCAGGACAAAACAAAAGGTATGTTGTTTATTTAGCATATTATTTTGCTTTATGGTGTGACTTATTTTAATCTTATGATGCGAAAATGTTATTTAGGCCTCATACGAATCGACATGTCTTGCCTGCCGATTTATATTTACGGCAACGGCAACATTCCAATCGATCACATTCCAGAAACATCCACTCTCAAGATTATTAAAATCCTCATTGATTTTGGACAATCATGTCATAAGAGCATCTAAATCATCTATATTTTGTGTTACTGTCTATCCATGATCAATATTTTCACACTAAATATCCACAACGGTTTTAGTCGGATGTACTGTGCAAAAATAATGATTTTCTCTTGAGCGTGGAGGTTTCCGGATTAATTTATGGGAATTAAACATTAAATTACTTCCATTTGGCATATAAATCCATGACAAAGTGAGATTTAAAAATCATGTTATATTGTAAACGCATGTGAATGGGATCAGTTTATTTTACTTCGGAGTCACGTGAGTGACTACGTGAAGAAGCCCCGCCTGGCGCTGGAACGGCATGACGTCGACGCTGACGGCAGAGCATGAGCTGCAGAGGCAGCTCCTCGACAGCGGTAGGTACAAGCCCGCAGGTAAGTGCTATGGAAAAGCACTTTCAGGGTCTAAAAAACTCCGTGGCTGGTATTGACCACCAGGATTTAAAACTAATTTAAAAGTAAAAAATAAGTAAAAGTTAAAATAAAAGGAAATACTTTATATGAAAAACAATGGCGTTTAAAAGAACGTCCTAAGGGGAGTGATCGGAACGGGAGATTACGGAGCCGGTTCCGATACCGGTGGCCGTCAAAATTACGTTAGGAAGACTTTTAATTGCTCCACAAACGTTTGGCGGGGGGGGGGATTTTATAAAGTCAGAAAGGCCATAATTTAAAAAGTTCAATAAAAGGCCATCAGACTAAAAAAAAAAAAGTTTTATGGCTTGAAAAAATAACGGAAAAAAGATTCCAAAAAATAAAAATAAAATAAATAAAGAATTCAAGCCAAAAAGGGTTAAAAGGCCCAAAAACATTCCCTAACCTACCCTAAGGAGGTTTCATATATTAATATATATGATGAAATATTGTGGGAATATCTACCTCAGATATGTTTGAAGGTAGTCTCCTTGAGGGAAAAACTCAGGAGTAACAAGGGCAGTAAAAATAAAATGGAAAACTGACCCTAAAAATGCACTGATAGTGGTGGCTGGTCATGAAGTACCCACCACAGCACCAGTAAAAAAAATATATATATATATATATATATATATATATATATATACAGGTGTAGGTACAACACCTGAATAAGAAGTGAGGCCATGGAAAATAACCATGGAAACCAAAATTAGTTGGTCTCTCACTAAAGCTGTTATGATTAAAACAGCAGAATAATAATAAAACTTTTATGTTTTATTTAAGTACACTTCAGCACAAAATATATATAGAGGCGTACTAGGTACGATACCTGAATGAATGAGTGAGGCCATGAAAAGTAAATATATATAAAAAAAATTTAATTGGTCTCACCAAAGCTGTTATGTGAAACAGCAGAATATGATAAAAACTTTTAAGTTTATAAAGATATCAACGGTGAATCCATTTATGATATCCATGTCTCAATTATATGAGATATAAGGAAATATGATTTTAAAAGTATTTCAAACTGGTGCATGGCATTTCCATTCAATGGAAAACAAATAAAATATTGTGCAAATAACCAATACATTTGAAGTAAAATAAATTGCCATCAGTTTGTGGAGCTCAATGGGAAGAAATATATAATATTTGGGACCAAATCTGCACTCTAGATTTGCAGATCAATACAAATCAGGTTATGTTAAACTCCTGATTATTATAGAATAAAACCTGCCTTATGATTATTCAAAATATTGATTACAAAAGAACAGACTATTGGTCTTTAAACTTTGGGGGGGAAAATTATGATCCAATGTAAAGATTTGATAATGGATCAAAACAAAGGCAGAAGTATGATAAATAAATATAATCAAACATAGCCTTATCCGAACCCATATAATTGGGAAAAGAAGGCTTGAAGTACGTTGAAGAGGTGCAAACAACTGTTACAAAATAAATTCATGAAATCTCCGATTGTGGGGAGTTACAGGTGTATTATAATCATTAATTTAATAAAACTAAGGACTACAAAAAATTGTGGAAAGGATTGGTTCACCTGTATAAGAAAACCTAAAAATTTGATTTTAGGTTTGCACCCAAAAGTAACTCCAATAAAGAAGGGGTACGTACATATATATATTATAAAATTACCTCAGTGTAAAGATATGATGGTATAAACCATACAAAACATCATTTTATATACACTTTCAACAGTGTAAGAACATTTTATTAAAATGGAAACATTCTCAACATTGAAATACAGTTGTTATTCTCAACATGACATGAGAATTAAGGGACAGAAGTTTTGGGGTAACGTGAGGGGGAACTTCTTTACTCAGAGGGTGGTGGCTGTGTGGAATGAGCTTCCAGCAGAAGTGGTGGAGGCAGGATCGATTTTAACATTTAAGAGTAGAGTGGATAGGTATATGGACGTGAAGGGAATGGAGGGGTATGGTCTGAGTGCAGGTAGATGGGACTAGGGGAAAACAAATGGTCTGCACGGACTGGAAGGGCCGAGAGGGCCTGTTTCCGTGCTGTAATTGTTATATGGTTATATGGTTATTAACAAAGCGTTAATCAAATATTACTGGTGCTTGAAATTAATTAAAATGGGTCAAGCAGTGCAAGTTAAAACATTGTCTAAAGGATTAAACCAGTTCAAGGCTGTTAAACAGAATACTGGAAGAACAATTGTACTGATAAAAGATCAACACTTGCACTAATGAGGACATGGTCATGGTTTATCTTGATCACATTTAAATTGGAAGGTTATAAAGAGTCAGCTGCAAATTAGTGCTACAATTACAAGCCTGTTGAAAGGTAAGGACTTGACCCATCATATAAAGCCTATGTTTTAGGCATGCATAAATATTCATAAATTACTATTCTGGATTTAGGAGAAATTCAGCACCATAAGAGATGGAAAATTGTTCCATGATACAAATATGTCTCATTGCTTTGTTGACATACTTTGTCCCTCCATTAGAAAAGGAGCCTAGGTAAAGAGTAAATAAAGCTCCAAAAGAAGGAATACAGAAGCTTATAAGAATATGTATGCCTTTGTGTGAGGCGTATGCAAATACCAAATGATACATTATCATTATTAAAGTAATGGATTAAAAAAAAGGGGTTCACAAGCTGCTTCAACTATAAGCCTATATCAACTATATATTTTATCTGTATTTATCTAAACATTGCTATCACTACGTACTGACACTAAACTGCATTTCGTTGTACCCATACTTGTATCTGTGCAATGACATTAAATTTGAATTGAATTGAATTGAAGCCTAGCAGCTGTTGCAAGCTGAAGCAAGTATTAACAGATGATGGACAGCTTCTGTGAATATTTGGGTAAGATAAGAATATTATCTATTCTTATAAAAATAATTGATACATCTCTTGTTGGGACTATGGACAATAATACCAGGTAATTGCAAATGGATTGTCCTAAGAAATTTCTCCAAACATTTGTATTAATTATTGAAGTATAAGGGGTTATGGATTAAATATTGATTATTCTATTATGGAAGTGTCCATGTCATATCAAGGTGAACAATACCACGGCTAAGGCATATATTAAATCACATAAGATAAGTAAAATAATAATCATGGGGTTATCTGAGTAAACATATGTGGCATATTCTAAAATGTTTTAGTCCAGCTGTTTATCTCTAAGAAAGAGACAATGTTATCGGAGACATCAAATTAAGGGGGGAAAATACATTGTCATTAATATGGATTACTTACGATTAATCTGGTCATATACAGATTAAATCATCGATCTTTCTCGTGGATAAACCAAGAACAGGAAAGGTGCATGCTTTTCTCTCGATTACAAGAGGAAAAATGTTCATTTATGTTCCTCATTTTTGTCTGATAGGGCAGTGTCTAATGAAAATGTAGCAGGACACTGCCAGAGGCATTTTGGTGGCCCAAAATGGATCCTTCATGGTTTTCATAAATATTGAGTGATGTTGAACCACTTGTGATGATTCATAGTTGCAGTAATTTATTGTTGTACAAAGGCATCCATGACATAAAAATATGAATTGACTATCTGCAGGTTGACCAGACCATTACAACAGTTTGATGGTCAAAGAAGTCTATGAATGTTTAACTAATATAACAACATAACAATAAAATAATTATGTATAAAGAAGTGTTATACCTGCAATTTGCAGAAATAAGTTTAAAAAACAATATTTTTATAAGAAATTGGAAGTCTGTGTATACAGTAAAGTTATTTGTCATATTAGATATATGTGAGTTCTTGTGGATTGCATTTTTTCTGAGTACCTAATTGATAGAGCCAATAACAGGGCTCAGAGTGTTTATCGTCCTATTTACGGACAATATACTAACCAAGAAATTATCGGGTTCATTCGTAATATCCCGATATGAAAAGGGATATATATGTAGATATAAATATAGATATATATATATATGTGTGTATATATATATAATCTGTCCAAAATTGCAATACATAAGTCTGGAGATCAATATTGCCTTAGGCAATGGACTCCAATTCTATCAATGATTCAAAAAAGTTAACATTGAAAGTAATAATGCTGATGATTTTAGTATCAATATAAGAGTGCAAACATTGCAAATATTACGTTATAATTGTATATGGATACAGATTACATTATCATATATGTTTATGAATTTACCAAACAAAGCAGACCAAGAAGAGCTGAAACCAAGGTAAACCTATAAGCATATCCTGTCGGCCTTAAATTGTGTGTGTGTGTGAACATTGATGGAATATGTTGAAGTAAGTAAGAGTCTCTGTGGTGATGAGACAGCACTACTTATTACACACAAAAAAACACATTAGGTTTCAGTAAAAACTGATGGTTCTAGAGAAATGTATTCTAGATGGTTAAAAATTGAATAACACTCAGTGGAACTAGACACTGAAATGTGGAAAATCACTCTGTTAAGGAGGTAGATACATTCACAGGAATGGCACAGGATGAGCCGCTCGAGCAAAGATGCAAGGCCACAGGAGGGTATAAAATAAATATTAAATTAAATGGAACCAGTCATGGTGTCAGGATTGGACACAGAGTGTTGGGTTCTCTATAATTGTTGCTTTGTTCATACCATCAAATTATATATATCAATTGATATTTTGTGATAAACTTGCCTTTCAAATGGAAAGGGCATTACTTTTATTCTTTTATAATGTGAAATAATTTATCACATAACTTGAGGCAATGTTTGGGGGAAAAAATGTGTTATTTTGCTCATTACTGTGTTGAATGAGCCAGAGTGTCGTATGGAATGAGTCTACGACATAAAAAACACAGAAAGCTTCAAAATCTTCACGTAGTCACTCACGTGACTCCGAAGTAAAATAGTAAGATTAAACGAGAACTTACCAGTTCGAAGTTTGATCGTTATTTTATGAGGAGTAACGATGAGGGATTACGTGCCCTCCACTCCGGACCCTCATAAAATAAATGATCATCTGGTAGTTCTAAATCTATGTTGAGCCTTACTATCTTACTCGAGCTGTTATGTTCTGTGTTTTTCATGCCGCTGCTTTGAAGTATGCCGTTCCAGCGCCAGGCGGGGCTTCTTCACGTAATCCCTCATCGTTACTCCTCATAAAATAACAATCAAACTTCGAACTGGTAAGTTCTCGTTTAATCTTACTATTATTTGTTATTTGGATACTTAGGCTATTAAAAAAATAGCCTTTTCTTAAGAAATTGATAGATGTTTAGTTCTAGTAATTAGATTTAATTGATTAGATGAATCTTACTTGGATGACCTGAAATTGATTAGATGAAACTGATGAATACGAATTTTTTATTGGGTATTTACTATTTGTTTTAGCATTTAACATTACCATTTCTACCTTTTTTAACAAAAACTGCAAATAATAACTTGTTTCTGTTAATGCTGTTCAGTATTTTTTTTCCTTTACATTTTAAACAGATGTCCCCAAAGAAGAAATGCAAAATTGTCAATCCAAATGCCCAGCAAAATAGACTAATTTAGACAGCATTCGTAGTGATTATCCGAATTTGGACTACTCCAAATTTGATGATCTACAGGACATTCTTAATGGGAAAGTAGTGGGCAGAAAGGCATGTCATGCGTGGTTTGAAGAGCTAAAACCTGTAGTTTACAATGCCAAAATTGAAAAGTTGGGGAAAAGCAAGGTGTACAGAGTTACTTATTGGTTACAATCTGAGGAGCATGATGATGATGCTACTGATTATGATATGCCAATGTACCAGTTAGCAACTGATCTTCTCCAGAAAGACTTGGTCTACTGCTAGAAATTGTAATTTATTTACCCATCTGTTACGGACTTACAGCATATAATACAATAACATTAAAGTTCTGATCTTGAGAATATTACATTTTTGAATTTTCAAGGCAGTCTGGGTGTTTATTACTATTTCCATCACAACGGTCAATTTTATAATTAGCTACAATTAGGTAACTAACAAATTATATACTTTAATTTCAGGTCATCCAAGTAAGCTGTTTCATATTTGTTTCAGAATGCTTCAATCTATAATAACTGAAATTTTAATTCAGTTCTCTTAGTTTTTAAGAAAGTGATGGCCTTTTGACTGTCCTTGATCACAGCTATTGTGTTAAGTCAATGGAAAAACAATAGGGAACGAGATGCTAATTTCCAAGTATGAAAATGGCCATAACTTTTTTAATACTGAAGATATGAAAGTGAATTGGGTATCAAATTAGAGTTCTTTTTATGCTTCATCTGATGGGATAAATTACAGGCTTGATTTTTAAAATCTCAAATTTTTGTAACATTCCTACAGACTGCTTGGAATCCATGACTAAAAACATTTCAGAAGGATTATTCCGTTTTTACACTGGATGACGCAGGGATGCTACATTTGATTCCTTTGGATGGAAGAGCTGACCAGTTGTGCTGACCTGAACTGAGGACCATTTTCAGAAAGTAGTTCTTTAGATAGCCCGTGGGTTGTAAAAATCGTTTTCAGAGCCTCAGAGGTCTAATCTCTGGACGCAGATACAAGAGACTGCAGATGCTGGAACCTCGAGCAAAAAACAAAAGGCCGGAGGAACTCAGCAGGTCAGGCAGAAATCTGTGGAGAAAATGGAGAGATGACTTTTTTAAATTCTCCAGAAGCACATGTCAAACAATCAAAATGCAACTTTTGGAAGGAATGAGCTGGTCGCCTGAGTGTTTGTTTTGGAGCTGTGGGCAGCTGTGGCCTGCAATAGGAAGGGTTACTGCAACCCCCCCCCCCCCCCTCCCCAGGTATCTTCCCCACCCATTCCCCAGGTACCTGCCCCTGCGACCACAGGGGATGTAACACCTGTTCCCTACACCTCCTCTGTCGCATCCATCCAGGGACCCCTGAACTACCTCGACTTGCAAAGTACAGCTACTTGCAAAGGGCAAGGAATAGAAGAAGAAACGAGATGTGATTAATTTTAACGGTTCGTCTCTGGTTCAGTTGTGCAATACTAAACAAGGAATATGTTATTTTTTAATGGGAGATACGCTCGACTATTAATGCTGCATGCAATACTTAACATGTAAAAAATGGGTGAAATCCAATTTATAGGCAATAGATACTAACCTTCTGTAAAATGCAATTGCTTATAGATTTGAAATGTTGTCTTTAACTGAAAATTCAATGTGGCATATGATAAATAATGAAGACTTTTAAAACGATTCTTGTAATTGTTTGATGTAATTGATACGGCATACATATCCCAGCCTAGAGAAGGAAAGTTAAAATATTTGGCTGTTTAGTTAACATGTGCTCAATGTGAAATCTAGTGCTCAACTTGAAAGGAATCAAGCATTAACATTAATCTAGTAGAAGAAGGGTCTCGACCCAAAACGTCACCCATTCCTTCTCTCCAGAGATGCTGCCTGTCTCGTTGAGTTACTCCAGCATTTTGTGTCTACCAACATTAATCTAATCATCTTTTATCATCTTTACAAACTGAAGCTGGTATAAATCTATTTTATCACTTTAATTATGTGTTCTTGAAACTGAACTGTTCAACAGATTTAGTAACAAGTCCAATTATTTTATTAGAAACAGTATCTACTCAGCCAAGACGTTAAGAATACCTTCAATGTTATGCAAAGAAGTTAAAAAAACAGTGCTTGATTTATGTTCCTTGTTATTGTCAGAGTAATGAATACTAGTTCTCCTTCGGGAATTCCTAATCCTCCCAGTGTGGCTATAATCCCATGGATAATGTTATTATAGGGCTAAACAAATCAACATCTCAACAAATTAAACAGAAGTTAAACCAGTAGAAACATCAATCAGAAAAGAAAAGATATGTGAAAAGTAACAGTTTCCTTGGCGTTGTGCCAGAAGATGTGAAGGAGATTCCATTCGGTTAACCTGTTTTTCCATGTTGTGACCAGCTATAACTCAGTCTCTCCTTTTTCCACCTCTTCCGTCAAAGTGAAATGTTTCCTTTTAACTACAGTGCCCAGCAAATTAATACACTAGAATCAAAGAACAAATTGATGAGTAACACAAATATGGAGGACATGAGCACTGAATTAAAGACTGGAAATTCCTTTGATATTGTATCCTTTTTATTTCTTTTGTTTATTTTATTAGAAGTTAATACAGTACAAAACAATACAGTGGCACCTAATTTTAGGTGCCAACTATGTCATAACGCAATACATTCTATGTACAACCTCTAGTTTTATGTTTTTGAAAAGGAAGTTAAAAAAAAAACAAGAAATAGGGAGAAGAAAAAGAGGAAAAATAGATAGTAGAAAATAGAAAAATATGGTGTGTAAATAGGAAAATAAAAAGTAGAAAGTAGAAATAGGAGAAAAAGACCCTTAAAAAAGAAATTTTCAAATCTTTGTTCGGAGATGTAAATCTATCCACGACCTGACCTGAAATCAGTAATCTTTACGGTACTGCTGCATCACATGATTCCAAAAAGTCGATGAAAGGGGACCAACTCCTTAAGAATTGGTCATATTTGTCTATTAGGCGGAGTCTCTTCAAGGTGTGCTATTTCCGTCATGTTCCTAATCCACATTTTAATAGTTGGAATAAATACCTTTTGGTCTTTGTTTAAATTGATATCTTCTACTATTATTCCAAATATAATCCATTCCGTATTAGGTTCCATTCTTGACTTGAAGGGCTTTGTAAATATATCAAATATATCGCTCCAAAATGTATTCAACTTTATACATGCTACAAATGAATGTGTTATATTGGCATTTTGAAACAAACATTTATCTCATCTGTTTGGGTACAATTTATTCAACCTCGTTTTTGAATAATATAGTCTGTGTAATAATTTAAATTGAATTAAATTATGTCTTGCATTAATGGAACAATTATGTGTGTTCATCAGATACTTTTCCCATCTATCTTTCGGGGTCTTTATCATCAGTTCATGTTCCCAATCTTCTCTTAGTGCCTCTGTTGAGGGTAATTCTCTATTTAATATACTATTATAAAAATATGATATTAGTTTTTGTGAATCGGCCTTAATATTCATTGCTTCTTCTAAAGGGTCTAAAAATATAGTTTGAAATATATGTATATATTTCTTCATAAAGCCACATATCTGTATATATTTAAAATATTGATTATCATTCAGTTTAAATTTTGATTTTAATTGTTGAAATGATAACAATTTGCCCAATTCATACATATCTCCTACTTTCCTAATTCCCAGTCTATCCCATTGTTTATCTGTTTTGTCGATAAGAGATGGTTTGAATGCAGGATTGTTCAATATTGGGGTTAGTACTGATAGATTATTTAATTTCAAGGATAATTTTATTTGTTTCCAAATTCTTATTGTATTGTGAATAATTGGGTTCTTCTTATATATTATACTATTCAATTTTATCGGTGAGAACAAGATCGTTCCAATATCGTACGGGAAACACTCCTCTTTCTCCATTCTTATCCACTCCGACTGCTGAGTGGAATTATCCAACCAGCACATTATGTTCTAAATATGCACTGGCCAGTAGTAATACGTAAATACCCCCAACTTCTTTAGGTTTACACAAATGCTTTCGTTGAATTCTGTGTGCTCTATAATCCCATATAAAATTAGTGATATTAGAATCTAGTTTTTTGAAAAAATATTTTAGAATATATATTGGGATCGCTTGAAACAAATATATTAATTGTGGTAAGAAAGTCATTTTTATAGCGTTAATTCTACCTATCAATGAGAGCGGGAGCGTTTTCCAAAATGTAATCGTAACATTCAGTTTATTTAAAAATGGCATAAACTGTGCTAAATTAGCTTGTCTTAGAAGTGGCAAAAGGCAGAGATGCTGCAATTTAGGATTGCACTTTTTGATTTAGCTGGAAATTGTTTTTCCGTTAGATTTCCAAAAACGTATGCTAGAAAGTAGTTTTACTTTTCATTTAGTTTAGTGTAGCTTATTATTGTCACATGTACCGAAGTACAGTGAAAAGCTTTTGTTTGCATTCTATCCAGTCAAAGAAAGCACTATACATGAATACGATCAAGTCATCCAGAGTGCACAGATAAAGAGTACAATATTTACAGTATGTGCTTGATCAGAATTATCCATACTTGCGCAGGTGAGCTGGACACCAAACACGTACGATATTGCCACGGAGATTTATTCATGAAAAATATTGCAGACTATTGAGTAAAGGTTACTGATAGTTATTGGAATGTATCACAGATGGTTTTGGCCCTTTTGACTAACACAGGGAGAGAACCTGCGGTCACGGTGGCGCAGTGGTAGAGTTCAAGCCTTACAGCGAATGCAGCGCCGGAGATCCAGGTTCGATCCCGACGATGGGTGCTGTCTGTACGGAGTTTGTACGTTCTCCCCGTGACCTGCGTGGGTTTTCTCTGAGATCTTCGGTTTCCTCCCACACTCCAAAGACGTACAAGTTTGTAGGTTAATTGGCTTGGTAAATATAAAAATTGTTCCTAGTGGGTGTAGGATAGTGTAAATGTGCGGGGTCGGCACAGACCTGGTGGGCCAAATGGCCTGTTTCCGTGCTGTTTCTCTAAACTAAACTGGTTACACAAGAGACTGAAGATGCTGGAATTTTGAGCAAAAATACAAATTCCTGGAGGAACTCAACAGGTCAGTCAGTATCTATGGAGGGGAATGATCTGATAATGTTTGGGACCCTTGTTGGGGAAACAAATGGTCCAGATAATTTAGAGATATTAGTTTAGTTTATTATCACGTGTGCCAAATTACAATGAAATGCTTCTGTTGCGTTCTAACCAGTTTGTGGAAAGGCTATACATGATTACAATCGAGCCGTCCACATTGTACAGATCCATGATAAAGGGAATAATGTTTAGTGCAAGATAAAGTCCAGTAAAGTCCAATTAAAGATAATCCAAGGGTCTTTAATAGCGTACAGTAGATAGTAGCTCGGGAATGCTCTCTCGTTGTTGGTTGGATGGTTCAGTTGCCTGATAACAGCTGGGAAGAAACTGTCTCTAAATCTGGAGGTGTGCGTTTTCACACTTCTGTATTTCTTGCCTGATGGGAGAGGGGAGAAGAGGGAGTGGCCAGGGTGAGACTCATCCTTGATTATGCTGCTGGCCTTGCCGATATTTTATTGTCCTGAAATGATAATGATAATTGTGGCACCATAATATATGAAAGTAGTCAATGTCTTATCTGTCCTGTGACTTATTACTGGGAGAGATCTAGCTGAGTGTATCATGTGCATTCATAGAAACATAGAAAAATAGATGCAGGAGTAGGCCATTCGGCCCTTCAAGCCAGCACCGCCATTCAATATGATCATGGCTGATCATCTAAAATCAGTGCCACGTTCTTGCTTTTCCCTTATATCCCTTGATTCCTTTAGCCCTAAGAGCTAAATCTAACTCTTTCTTGAAAACATCCAGTTAATTGGCCTCCACTGCCTTCCGTGTCAGAGAATTCCATAATTCACAACTCACTGGGTGAAAAAGATTTTCCTCATCTCAGCCCTAAATGCCTACCCCTTATTCTTAAGCAGTGACCCCTTGTTCTGGACTCCCCCAACATCGGGAAAATTTTTCCTGCACCTAGCCTGTCCAAACCCATAGGAATTGTATACGTTTCTATAAGATCCCCTCTCATCCTTCTAAATTCTAGTGAATACAAGGGATTCAGTTGACCCATTCAACTGAGTGAAGCCCAGTTGACCCATTCTTTCATCATATGCCAGTCCCACCATCCCAGGAATTAACCTGGTGAAGCTACGCTGCACTCCCTCAATAGTAATAATGTCCTTCCTCAAATTAGGAGACCAGATTGCACACAATACTCCAGGTGTGGTCTCACCAAGACCCTGTACAACTGCAGCAGGCCGTCCTTGCTCGTAAACACAAATCCTCTTGCAATGTCAGTTAGCTTCCGTTAGCTAATGTCAATTTGACAGTCTGGGCACCATAAACAGTGTTGCAATGCTATTTATTTTTTGCTGTCAAACAGGGTTGTCATTTCAGGTTTTGCTTGGGGGGGGGGGGGGGGGGGGGATGGAAGCTAGTCTCCTATAGGGGTCAAACAGGATTATAGCCTATCACTACATCCTAGTGTATAACTAGTACAATAAAACATATAATAATTTATAATATGTCAAAATATTGCATTCATTGTGAAATATAATTATCAAGCAAGTAAAGAAAAATATGGTAATCATGTATTTTTATAAAGGCGCTGGCCCGGCACCAAATCGCCCTGACACCCCCATAGCTCTGGGCTTTCAAACACCCACCCACTCACACCCACCCCCACACACACACACACTTACACATACACTCTCACACACACAATCTCACACACTCTCACACACACACACACATTCACACCCACTCACACATACACACTCACGCACACACTCACACATCCTCCCACACACCCACATCCTCCCACTCATCCACACACTCATCCACACACTCACGCACTCACCCACACACCCACTCACTCCTGCAAATGGACCACAACTCTACTTCATTTGACGCCTGATCCACACCCTCAACAAACGCTTCCTCGCCTATCTGGACTCTACCAAGGATCACAAGCTTGCCCGCCTCCAGACCGGTCCCCCCACCGACACTCATTGACCCGGCCGCAGTCCCGGAGGCCCACCGCTGGACCGCAGCGCCGCCTGTATGACCACCACGAGGCCGAGATGGCCACCACGAAGAGCAGCAAACACATCCACCGCCTCTGCGACCCTCACTGCCTCCCCGGCCAAACCCAGGCCCTCACCACCGAAATTGCTGCGGCTGCCATCTCACCGCCTCCCCGGGGCCACCGCGCTGTTGGCGCCAACTCTCACCACCTCCCCGGGGACCACCAATTCTGCTGCCGCCGACCTCTACGCCAGCCCCCCACGGGCCTCCACCAGCGACTCCGCCGACCCTCGCCTCTCCACCGGCCACCGGCGGGCCAGAGCTGTCACCTCACCAGAGTTTCAGGCTCAGAACTAGGCCCACAACCTCCACGATGCAGACAGCACGTGTTCTGACTCTGCTGGGTCCTATTGCTCCCCCCCCCCCCCCCCCCCCCCCCACTCTCCTACAGGGGACCTCAGTAGTGATGGGTCTTCCCCTTCGCACTTTTTCAACCAGATTACCCCGACCACACACACTCTAGTTAAAATCCCTGCTGGGCTTTTTGGCTTATTTTTGACAGAGGTGCCTGAGCTGGAGCGGTGCTCCTGTGAGCTCCGGCAGCCTGCGCCCCTGACCATAAAAAGGGAAGAAAACCAGAGTCCTGATGCTATTCAGTGAACTTTGCTGGGGAAGAAACATGCACGTGGATGTTTAGTGTGGAACCTGGGCTGTGATGAGCTACAAAATTCCCTATCACCAATGGAATTAGAAGAACAACTCTTTGGGTGAGATTGTGAATTGTGCCTGGTACCCACACTGTGTAGCTCAGTGGGAGTCAATGCACTTAGGAAACTAGATCATTGGCACAACTAATTTGAGGTTTTCCAGACTCATTTTATTACTGGATCCTGAGAGCCAGCTGAACATGGAGATATTTATCCCATTAAGAAAAGACATACTTTAGCCTGCAGGATGTAGTACCAAATTAGCTCCACAGATCTGTTCCAATTGTCCAATATACTGAATCATTTCCTGGTAGACATAAATACTTGATTTACATACAATTTACACTTGAAAAGAAGATTGAAGTAATTATGAACTTACTTGTCTGTATTCTTATGAATACCTTGAATACCGCCACTTGCAGCTGGGAGTGGCGGCGCTGCCCTGGGAGCAGCGGCTCGCCTGCAGTCCGTCTGTTTTTCTTTTTATTTGTTGTTTTCGTGTCTTGTTTTTAGCGTTAGTTTGAGTTGTTATGTAGTGTATGTGTGTGGGAGGGGTGGGAGAAACGTTCTTAGTCTCTTCCTTTCGGGGTGGACGCGGCTTTTCTTGTCGTATCCCCCGTCTCCGTCTCCGTCTGCGCTGAGGCCTATCGCGGAGCTGGCGGCCTCCAACTTTAACTGCGACCGACCCGAGGCTCCGGAGGCAGAGCCAGCCAGGACTTACCAGCACGGGGCTGGCCGACTTCGGGGCTGCGGCGGGTTCAGGCGTTCCGGCGCCCCGACTCGGAGCTGTGGCGGCTTTCCGGTGGCGGTGGCGGCAGCAGCGACATCGGAGGCCCGGCCGCGGGCCCAGTGGACGACATCGTCGGGAGCTCACAGGCCACAGGTTGGTGACCTGTTTTTCCGGGGCTCCCGCGGCAACAGCTGCGTCCGCTGGACTGGAGGGCGGCAGCTTCGACCGCCCCGGGCCGCGGAGTTGAACCGGCCCGCTCGCGGAGCGCGGTTCACCCGCGGGACTTGTTTGCATCGCCCGGTGCGGTCACAACATCGGAGGCCCGGGTCGCCTCAGTGCAGAGGAAGAGGAAGAAGGGAAGAGACAAAGACAAGATTTTTGCCTTCCACCACAGTGAGGAGGTGTCTGGTGAACTCACTGTGGTGGATGTTAAATATGTGTTTATTGTGTGTTTTTGTTATTTACTATATGTATGTCTGCAGGCAACGAAATTTCGGTCAGACTGCAAGGTCTGATTGACAATAAAGTTTTCCAAGTTCCAACATCGATGTTCTAAAATATTAGCGGAAAGGAATGCAAATGTTTACCTTGTACAAATGTAACCAACAGCCGTCTACAGTATTAAAATGCAAACATAATTGGCCACTTCCCCTGCAAAATTTATGTAACATGTGTTTTACTCACTATTTATTACCAATCATAGGATATAGCCTAAGGTTACAGTAGGCAGTCCAGTGGAAAACAATAATATCATTTGTGTAATTTCAAAGTGGCACATTGCAGCTACAGAAAGTTGCACCAAGTTGCTGCATGACTTCATAGTGTGAATGGATTTTGTTCAGAACTTTTTACAAATTGGGAGTTTGCATTCCTTCTTCCTGACATATTTTAGCTTCCGTTCTGTACTCAAGGTATTAATAAAACTTAAGAAAATAACATGAGATTTACTTCAGTTTTCAATTCAAACCTTGTAATAATTGCACATAAACCAAGTTATTTATAAGACCACCAGGAAATGATTCTGATGTTATGAAATTTGAGCAGATAATCATAAACCAAAATGCAAGTTTCAGAAATAAAAATAATTCAGAAAAACGTTAACCGTTTTAATCTGAAATTTGGTAGAAATGTCTCTTGATTGTTCGTGATAATAAATAATTTTCTTGGAAATACAATATGCTCAATATAAATTGAGAATAAATGATATACAAAGCTTATCATTGGGGCAGCACAGTGATGCAATGATAGAGTTGCTGCCTTACAGCACCAAAGACCCGGGTTCAATCCTAACTACAGGTGCTGTCTGTATAGAGTTTGGACCTGCTCCCTGTGATTTTGTGAATTTTCCACAAATGCTCTACTTTCCTCCCACGCTCCAAAGACGTGCAGGCTTGTCAGTTAATTGGCTTCTGTAAATTCTCCCTAGAATGTTGGAAAGAACTAGTGTACGGGTGACAGAGCGGACTCAGTGTGCCGAAGGACCTGTTTCCATACTGTATCTCTAAAAAAAAAGTTTAAAATAAAATAAAAGGTTTATTTGTTCAAAGCACAGTCATAACTTTAGTTAATAACATAAAGCGCCAATGAGATTTTGAATGGAACTTTCATCAGATATGATTCACAAATGTTGACCATTGTTATGCGCATTCAGCTCCTGCTTATAAAATAATCACAGTTCCATAAAATATTATGATGTGGAAGTAGTTTTAATCATTAAATCCATACAGGATAAAAGTGAATAAAGAGAGCTAATTGGTTTCCTCCCACTTTCTTCT
Organism: Okamejei kenojei; assembly: GCA_035221665.1. Lineage (NCBI taxonomy): Eukaryota > Metazoa > Chordata > Chondrichthyes > Rajiformes > Rajidae > Okamejei > Okamejei kenojei. Next base: position 19,731,413 of record CM069133.1, read on the forward strand.
CATCAATAACCAATGGCTCTACAACTGCTCATCGTCTGAAGAAGGAGTCTGGACCCGAAACGTCACCCATTCTTTACCTCCGGAGATGCTGTCTCGCCCGCTGAGTTACTCCAGCATTTTGTGTCCATCTTCGGTTTAAACCAGCAATCTGCAGTCCCTTCCTACCCTGCTCATCTTTTAGCTGTGTTCTCCACCACCGTTCACAATGTTAATTAAAAACATCAACTTGCTGCCCAGTTCTGTAGCAATTGGTATGAATTTGAAAGACCAATACTTAAATTATAATTGCGAGTGGATCATATCTAGTACCAATCGCATAGATTATAGTAAGAACATAGAATACAATAAGTACAGAGTACTATTGCGCATAGTAAGAATAGTACAGCACAGGAACCAGCCCTTTGGCCCATAACGTCTGTGCCAAACGTGATCATAGATTAAAATAATCTTCTCTGCTGCACATGATCCATATCCCTCCAATCCCTGCATATCCAATGTGCCTGTCTAAAACCCACTTAAATGCCATTATCGCATATGCCTCCATCACCCCTGACAGTGTGTTTCAGGCACCCACCATCCTCTAAGTAAAAAAAGTGCCGCACACATTTTCTTTGACCCTCTCACCTTAAAGTATCACCTCTAGTATTTGATAGTTCTATCCTGGGGAAATGGTTTAGACCTTCTACCCAATAAATGCCTCTCATAATTTTATATACTTCTATCAGGTCTGCCCTCATCAGTGAGGATGGGTGACAACAACTTCACCACAATAATACTCAGCACTGGTGTTATAAATAACGCAGCAATTTCACTATCAGCGTTTAGTTTAGTCTCGCACTAAACTCCCTATACGTTCATGACCATACCAGCCAACGTTTGGTCCCAACTCCATATACGAGTTTGCAGAAGACACCACTAAATCGCGAACAATGACGAGACGGGGTACAGGAAGGAAATAGAGAATGTAATACCATGATGTCAGGATAATAACCTCTCCCTTAATGTCAGCAAGGTGAAGGAGCTAGGTTTCAACTTCAGGAAGCAAGGTGGAGTACATGCCCCAAACAACAACAATGGTGACAATATAGAAATGGTTGAGAACTTCAAGTTGTTTGGCGTAAATATTAAAGATGACCTATCATTGACGAACCACATTGAAGCAAGAACCAAGAAGGCACAAACTCAAAGCTTTTAAAGAAAATGCGTGGGGCAATTTCTCATGAGACCAAGGAAACTCTGCATGTCTCTAAGAACAACTTTAACAAACTTCTGCAGATGCCCCATAGAAGGCATCATGTCAGGTTGCATCACATCTTGGTTTGGGAGCGGCTATGCCCAAGACCACAAGAAATTGTAGAGAGTTGTAGATGTAGCGCAGTCCATCACACAGGCCAAACTCCCCACCATTGACCCCATCTACTCTTCATGTTGCCTTAAGAAAGCAGCCAACGTAATCAAAGGCAAGGAACTGCAGATGTTAGTTTACACAAATCATAGACCTTCCCCACCTCACTTATTACTTCTTCTCCTTTTCAAATTAATCGGGCAGGAGATACAGAAGCTTGAAAGTGTGCACCGCCACCCACTGTTATCAGCTTCTGAACAGTCCTTCCATTAGGTAGGGTGGGGTGGAAGATTGCAACCTTCACGTGGTCCGCCCTGTTTCGACGAATGCAATCAACCCGGCGTGCACAATCAAATAAAATCAAATAGAACAGGTCGTCCTACAGGCTGTGCACGCCATATGCAAGAAGAAGAAGAAGATTAGGTTGGGTACGGCCGATTCTCCTCGACCCCATTACGGACATTGGACTTTGTCCCTGGGACGATTGAGCTATAATGCTGAGAACAATATTCTGCATTCTGTATCTTTCTCTTTGTTTTACCTACTGTATGTGAGTTTGGACCTGATTGCGTTTCGTATAGTATTATATGATTGGATCGCATGCAAAATAAAGCTTTCCACTGTACCACAAGACAGATAATAAACCTAAATCTAAACCTCTCCTTAGAGGTAATACCCTGTAATCCAGGCAGCATTCTGGTCAATTCAGCTGGTCAGTTGATCATTTACCCAGGATACGGCATTTATAATTAAACATTGACATGCAGACTATTTAAGAATTCAAATATGTGTTTATACTGGAGGACATTGCTGAACTCAAAGCTTTATTTTTTCAATATTGACTAGAATAAACATCGAGTCGTGACACGTTCTACCAAGCATTCTTTGAAATATTTAAGTTTCTTTCACAAGAAGGTTAGTACATCTTATAATATGTTCAAAATTGGATTTTTAGTTCATTTCTGCATTGCAAGTTAACCTTCTTGTACTAACTGAAAAGGTTCTTCCAATGGTCCAAAGTATAAAGTTTAAGTACCAATAACTTCATTTACAATGACATGTATCTTGGACAACCACAGAACCAAGGTTTACTGTTGGTTGTGTTAATATTTAGCCCGAGAGAAATGGCAGAAGGGGAGGTTGGCGTTGTTGTTATGACAGATTCAAAATCGAGTTTGCTTGTGACCCAGGTGCCAGAGTGTGTTGGTGCCCCTCAGAAGAGAAAGTGAAACCAACTCACATCTGTTCTGACCTTTGTTGTCTTCAGGACCTTAACCAGGGTGAGCAATATATAAAGAAATCTTGCTTTTACAGACTCAAATATTTCACTCATTTTCCTCAAGTCAATTTTATGCAGTTTAAAGCTGAATAGAAAACTACTAAACTACACAAATATCATCCACACTGCATGATGGCAGCAAGAAGTTTGCTTATTTTAAACACTCATATGAACACATTAATAACTCCTTGCTCATATCACTAATTCCAATAAACTTTTATTTTCTGTACTTTTATGTATTACTAGACCAAGTGCAGTTGGATCTGCTCCCGCAACGCACCCGTTACCTAACCGTAGCCCCCACTGGAGGTGTGGCCCTCCTGATCACTACTAGCCGAGCCATTGTGACGTAATCAGTTGAAGCTGGTCTTCAGTGAAGCTGAACACTGCTAGCCGAGCCATTGTGACATCATCAGTCGCAGCTTAAATTCAGTCTTTTGATTTTTTTAAACTTTAATCAGTAGTAAGTCGAGAAATAAAGCATAAAATGTTCAGTGAAGGTGCTCTCGGCATAGAGGGGAAAATGTCAATCAGAAGATGTAAAAATGTAATCGTTACCCCGTAGTGATTTGCGAAGATGTAAAGACAACCACATATACACACACATGTATACGCACGTACAAGATCAGACTTTTAATAAGTACTAGACTAAGTGGGACCCATTGGGTCCCAGCATCACACGGGAGGGCTGGTCCCCCAACGCAATATTCCACCTCCAATATTGGTGGCCAGTGGGGGGGGGGGGGGGTGTTTCTGGAGCGCTAGTATGGGTGTTTTGCGCTGAAGGGACTGGTTTCCAGAGGGCTAGTATGGACATTGTGGGCCGAATGGATTCTTGGGTTGGCGGCTCAATCACGCAAGCCTGTTGTGCTGGCAGCTCACTCACTCACGGCTGGTGGGCTGGCAGTTGACTCACGGCTATTCCTTGAAATTCCATTTCAAGCAGGTGCAAGCCCACCAAATTCAAGTGCAGTTTCATACCACTTCAAGCAGGGTGCAAGGCCACCAAATTCAAGTGCAGTTTCATACCACTTCAAGCAGGGTGCAAGGCCACCAAATTCAAGTGCAGTTTCATACCATTTCAAGCAGGGTGCAAGTGCAAGGCCACTAAAGACAGCGAGTCATGACCTCTCCCTCCCCCATCTTGCAGAGACTGAGCCACGCCCACACTTCTGGGTTTTATAGTCCCTCCCCCACCCACCAGAGGGGGCGTGGCCTTCATGGCGTGATTGTACCTCAACATTTTTTTAAACACTAATAACTTTTTTGTTCATCGATGGGAAAAATCCTCAGCACCTGATGAGCAGAGGGGGACTCTGAGTAAGATGGCCAAAAATCACAGCCGTACGTGGTAGCGTTTTTTCTAAAATCAATGTAAAACGCAAACAGGAAGTGGTCAAGATTAAACTTTTAATTATATATAGAAGGCAAGGCAACTTTAATTAGGCAAGGCAGCTTTAATTAGGCAAGGCAGCTTTAATTAGGCAAGGCAGCTTTAGCACTTTCAAACCAAAGGCAACACAGCTTTAGCACTTTCAAACCAAAGGTACACAGCTTTAGCACTTTCAAACCAAAGGCAACACAGCTTTAGCATTTTTACAAGCTTTCAAGCCAAAGCACAGCTTTAGCATACAGCTTTAACATTTTAAACCCAAAGGCAACACAGCTTTAACACTTTCAAACCAAAGGCAACACAGCTTTAGCACTTCCAGACTACATTTTCAAACCACATTAAGGGCACTGACAGGTTAGCAAAAACACTCACAGTTTAGTAGACATGTGTTCAGTGTTAATCACAGCTCAGACTGAGAATTGCAACCTCTCGCTCCCCCATTTGCAGAGAACTGAGGCAACTCCACACTTCCGGGTTTTATAGCCCCTCCGGAATGGGCGTGGCCTTCAGGAGATAGAATCTCAACATTTTTAAAACACTAATAACTCTTTTAATTTTCATTGATGGGAAAAATCCTCTTGTCCTGCGCAGCGGAGGGGGACTCTGAGTAAGATGGCCAAAAATCACAGCCGTAAGTGGCAGCGTTTATTCTAAACTCAATATACAGAACAACAGGAAGTGGTCAAGATGAGACTTTTAGTAATATAGATGTGATGTCCTTTTATCCTGGAGTTTTTACTCTATATCATAGAGAATTGGTTCAGAGTGTCCATCGTGAAGTAGATTTCAATGAGTTTGAAGCAAATTTGACAGTGAAATCAATCCATATATTTCCTGTGAATAGACACAAAGTGTTGGAGTAACTCAGCGGGTCAGGCAGCATCGCTGGAAGCGGGCCAGGCAGCATCACTGGAAGTGGGCCAGACAGCATCTCTGGAAGCAGTATATTAAATAGTTCTATATTTGCCTTTTCCATTTTATTACATATGTTTTTATAGGCAGGGTAATCTTGGGACAGCAGTTTTCCTAATTTTGTTTTGGGGATTTGTGTATATCTGCCATGCCTAGCATTTATTGCTCATCTCAAATTGCCCTTGAGAAAAGAGTCAAGTCAAGAGTGTTTTATTGTCATGTGCCCCGGATAAAACAATGCAATTCTTACTTGCTCTAGCACAACAGAATATGTAAACATAATACACTGTAAACAATATGATAAACAAGAGAGAGAAAAAAAGCTCAGTGTGTATATATACACATACCCACAAGCGCACACACACACACACACACACACACGCACACACACACACGCACACACACACACATACTCAAAAACAGACAATAGTAGTACAATAATAATAATAATAATAATAATAATAATAATAATAATAATAATAATAATAATAATAATAGTCTATTGAAGTTCAGAGCTTATTTGAGGTTGTAGTATTTAATAGCCTGATGGCTGTAGGGAGAACCTGGGCGTTACATTTTTCAGGCACCTGTACCTTCTTCCTGATGGCAGTGGTGAAATGAGTGTGGTGAGCAAAGTGGTGGTGAATAACTTTCCTGCACTTATTTTGGTAAAACAAATTGGAGGAACAGCACCTCAAACTCTGTTTGGGCAGCTTACAACCCAGTGGTATGAGCGTTGATTTCTCTATTTCAAGTAACCCTGCATTTCCTCCCCCCTCCCCCACCTTAGTTATCCTACTAGTTCCATGTGTTCACAGGCTTGTACACCTTTGTTATCACCTCTTTCCCAGCCAAAACTGGGTTATTGTGTGGGCTCCACCCTTCCTTGGTCAGCTGTTGCGGGCCCTGCTTTGTTTCTGCCCTTTCCTAACCTCCAGTTCCCTGCCCTCTACTTTCAGTCTGAAGAAGACCCCAAACATCACCCAGAGATGCTGCCTGACCCGCTGAGTTACTCCAAGCACTTTGTGTCTGCTTTTGGTAAAGATGCCTTCCTCAGTTCTGTTGGGCAGGGAGTTCCTGGATTTAGATTCAATGACAATGAAGGACCTGTGGTACATTCACAAGTCAGAATGGTGTGTGACTGAAAGGGGGATCTGCAGGTGGTGGTGCTGCCATGCACCTGCAGCCCTTGACCTCCTTGCAGGTTGCACATGGCATCCTGGTGTGGTATGGCAACAGTTCTGCGGCTGACAAGAAGGCTCTGCGGAGAGTCATCAATACAGCCCAGAAGATCACCAACACACACCTGCCTGCCCTGGAAGAGATCTATCGCTCTCGTTGCCTGCGGAAGGCATCACGCATCCTAAAGGACTCATCTCATCCCGCACATCACTTATTTGCCCTTCTGCCCTCAGGAAAGCGTTGCACATCCAACAAATCACACACCACAAGGTTAACAAACAGGTTCTACCCCAAGGCCATCACCACTCTGAACTCTGCACTGAACACACAGCCCCCATAGCCACTATTTTGACTGCCACTACACTATACTGTGAAATATCGCACATTCTGACTTAACGACGTTTTTCTTGCTGTTTTTGTTCTTTCCATTGTTGTTATTATTTATCTGTTATGTGGGAGCTCCGCTCGGGCAGTGCGCCTGAAATGTTGTTGTATGTATTTGCAATGACAATAAAGTGTATTATTATTAATATTTGTATGATGTTACTGGGGCAGGCTTGGTGAATAAGTACAGTGCATTTTGCAGATGATGTGCACTTCAACCACTGAGTGTCAGTGGTGGAGGGAATGTATGTTTAAGGTGGTTAATGAAGTGCCAATTAATAGGACATAGAAACATAGAAACATAGAAAATAGGGGCAGGAGAAGGCCATTCGGCCCTTTGATCCAGCACCGCCATTCAATATGATCCAGCACCGCCATTCAATATGGGGAGTAAGCAGGAACATTTTGGATGTTCATGCTTACTCCCCGTATTCCTTGAATCCGTTAGCCCTAAGAGCTACATCTATCTCCCTCCAGGGCGGCATGGTGGCTCAGCGGTAGAGTTGCTGCCTGACAGCAAATGCAGCGCCGGAGACCCGGGTTCGATCCCGACTACGGCTGCTGTCTGTACGGAGTTTGTGCGTTCTTCCCGTGACCTGAGTGGTTTTCTCTGAGATCTTCAGTTTCCTCCCACTCTCCAAAGACATACAGGTATTTAGGTTAATTGGTTTGGTAATGGAAAAATTGTCCCCAGTGCGTACAGGATAGTGTTAATATGTGGGGATCGCTGTTCGGCTCCGACCCAGTGGGCTGAAAGGGCCAGTTTCTGCGCTGTATCTCTAAAAAAAAAAGAATACATCCAGTGTATTGGCCTCCACTACCTCCCGTGGCAGAGAATTCCACAGATACTACTAGCTCCTTGATTGCGTTGAGCATCTGAAGAGTGGTCGATGCCATACTCAGATGTTCCATCATGCCCCTGGGTTGTGCTCTGTAGATGGTGGAAAGATCTTTTTGTGTCAGCAGGTGAAATGGTAAATAGGAGCGCCTTGCACCTCCTCCAACCTCAACTACTGATCCGTTGTTCTCGGTGAGGACTCCTATCTATCTGCGAGACCAAGTGCAGACCTGGCTATCGTTTGGCTGAACACCTATGCTCAGTCCACCTTGGTCCACTCTATCTCCCGGTTGCCAAATTCCCCTCCCATTCCCTCACTACCCTTATTGCCCTGAGCCTCCCCCAATTGTCAGAGTTAGGCCGCATGCAAATTGCAGAAACAACACCTCATATTTTGCTTGGGTAGCTTTCAACACAGTAGTATAAATTTTGATTTCTCTAATTTCAAGTAATCTTTGAATTCCCTCTCTCTCTGTCCCTTCCCCACCCTAGTCGTCGTGCTAACTTCACTGTTCGTATCCCTTCGTTATCACCTCTTCCACAGCCAACTATGGACCATTGTGGGCTCCACCCGTCTTGGGTCATCGGTGCTGGCTCTAATTTGTTCTGTATCTTTTCATGCCTCTAATTTCCCTCTCCCTTGACTCTCAGTCTGAAGAAGGGTTTCGACCCGAAATGTCACCTCTTGCTTTTCTCCAGAGATGCTGCCCGACCTGCTGAGTTACTCCAGCACCTTGTGTCTATCTTGGTTTATATGTGCTTGGCCAGTCAGAAACCAGTTGAGTTACTGTTCAGTGGTTAACCCCAGGATACTGGGAATTTGATTACCATAATGCCGATGAACGTCTGAAGAAGGGTCTCGACCCGAAACGTCACCCATTCCTTCTCTCCAGAGATGCTGCTTGTCCCGCCTAGTTGCTCCAGCTTTTTGTGTCTAACGTCAAAGGAAGGTGGTTCGACTCTCCCTAATTGTCAATGGTCATCTCTGGCACTTCCGTGACACAAATATTGCATTACGAGTAACTGATGCAAATAATGAGAGCCAGAAATATCATTCTGTTTGAATTACACATAAAAAGCTACAGGAAATTGAAATAGGAAATTATCATGGAAATGGATACTGATTAATGCATTTTTCACGTTTCACTGAATTACACAGCATTACTGTTTACTATGGCATGAATCAGAAGCGATCAGAATTCTTATATATTGCAATATCAGTATGTCTGATCTTTAAAAAATACAATTTGGTACTGCACTAATACAATGAGATTTTATTTCCTTCCCTGTGCATTGGGGTATCATTTATCATGCGGTGGATTGAAATAACTAAGATTAATTTTTACTTGTGACCTCGCTACAACCATTAGAAAGCAAATATCTCAATCCACGCAGAAAGCTGGAATGTCAAGTGAAATCATCGATGTACATTTATTCAGTCACTCACAGCAACTCGTATTTTAAAGCTACAGAGGCCTGAGAACCAATAACAATACGCTACACAAAACTAACCCTTTTGCTTTGTGCAAAAAAAAAAAAATGTAATTAAGCAAACTAAAAGGCCTAAAAAAGAATGCATGTTGTTGATTGTTTCCGGGTCTTCAATACTCCGACAGCAACAACACTCTAGTCTTTGGTTTCAATTTCCAGCCATTGTTGATTAAATTATTTGCTGGTTTATGTTTCTCAGCTGAACACATTTTGTGCACGCCCCATCTTTTTATGTCAGCATTTACATTGGTTGCTCCACTCTCTTCGCCAACCCTCATCAAATCATGAGATCATGAATCTGAAGAAGGGTCTCGACCCGAAACGTCACCCATTCCTTCTCTCCATGCTGCATGTCCTGCTGAGTTACTCCAGCATTTTGTGTATATTATGAAATACAAGGCTGTCTGAAGAAATACTTCAGTTATTTGATAATGTAAACTAAGCAGCGACATATTGAACATTAAGCAGGTTTATTCGTTTAATTTGTAGACAGGAGGTGAGTTACATAGATCATGGAACAGAACAGCACAGGACCAGGTCCATCAATCCACAATGACTATGCCTAATATGATGCCAACTAATCTCTGCCTGTACGTGATCTATATCCCTCCATTCCCTGCATATCTATGTGCCACTCTAAAAGCTTAAATGCCACTGTCGTATTTCACTGCACCACCACCCCTGGCAGCACATTCTAGGTATCCATTACTCTCTGCGTGGAACGGCTTGCCCCACACATCTCCTTTAAACTTTGCCCCTCTCACCTTACGAGAGTTGGTACAAGAGAAAATAATGAATTGTTAAATGCTACAGATGTCCCATCCGTAAGATGCAGATTCCAGAACAATGACTGCGATGCCAGTTTTGGTTGGAACTGTAAAGATAATGCACACGCTGACCAGTGCCTTTGGCAAAATGGGTCTGCCAGGCGCAACTGGTTTTATGGGCCTCTTAAGTTGGATTTGAGGTCTGCTGCCATCCTTAAAGCACACCACTTCAGCAAATCTTCAACCCCATCACCACACCCATTCCCACACCCTGCAGGTTAGATGTTTAAAGTGGACACTTATTATACCGTATCACAACTTACCCGGCCATTGCATTTAACCTCAACACTGAAACCATCTTTTCCACATCAGTGTTGGCACCTTGGCAAATGCACTTGATATTTGACTATGTAAAAATCTGAGCTCAGTGGATGTGTTCAGATGAAGCAAGCTAATTTTGCCCCTCTCACCTTACGAGGGTTTTAGTGGGGAACAATTGGGATCAGGAAAAACGGATGTAATTTACTTATTGTTGGATTTGGGGAAGAGTCAGTGAGTCCAAGGATTGTAGTTCCTTTTTTCTCCATTATAAAATGATATTTATGGGTTAACTACCCGACCACATTTTTAGCATTGTAAAGATCCAACATAGAACATGATATGGATGCACATTTTGCAAGGCAGGGTATGTACAGATATTTCATAAAATCAAAGTGAGTAATAATAATCAGACTCTTGTTGGAGGTTTTTGACAAATGAGCACAGTGGCACAGCAGCAGGTTTGTTGCCTCACAGCTCCAGACACACGGGTTCAAACCTGTGTAAGGGTGCCGTGAGCGCGGAGTTTGTACGTTCTTCCTGTGACTGCTCGGGTTTCCTCCGGGTGCTCCAGTTTTAGTTTAGTTTCGTTTTCTCCCACATTCCAAAGACGCGCAGGTTTGTAGGGAGATTGGCTTCGGTAAATTACCCCTAGTGTGTGGGATGCGAAAGTGGGATAACACAGAATTAGTGTACGGGTGATCGATGGAGAGCATGGACACAGTGGGCCAAAGGGCCTGTTTTGATGCTGTATATCTAAACTGAACGCTAAACCAAGTCATGGCAGAAAGAGTAAGTGCACACTTTGTTTACTTACATATAAACTGTTAATTATTTAACTTTGAACTAACAATCCAGACACCAAGAAGTATTTGAATAGGACAGGATAAAAAATATGCCGTAACAACTTGAAGCTGAGAATGGGGGAAGGGCCATGAACAAAGCAAAAATTTGTCCAGGAATTTGGAGATCGCCAGGCAATGTAAATCACAAGCGACAGGCTGACGACAGCTGGAAGATTGATGGGCCTAACGTTCACACTCATCTTCCACATCCACGACTGACTCTCTCTTTAGCATAATGGAGTGTACGTGTATATGTCCGCTAGCGATTAACCCTCCGGACAAAATGCCTTGAACAAGTTCCAGCCACTAAAACTGCATGCTTTATACGTAAACATATATGGTAATAGAAAAGTTCAGTCAGACTGCACCTTCCAAAAGTAACAAGTTGCAACATAGGAAACTGAATAAGAAGAAACGTTCACATTTAGACTACCAGCTGATTAACGAAAAAGGCTTAGAAAATAGTTTAAATTAGCGTTATGGCTCCATTAGGAGTGTAGGTATAGCTAAACGTTAAGAAGACCAAAGATAGACACAAAAAACTGGATTAACTCAGCAGGACAGGCAGCGTCTCTGGAGAGAAGAAATGGGTGACGTTTCAGATTGAAACCTTTCATCAGTCTAGTCCGGGGAAAGGGAAACGAGAGATATAGACGATGATGCGGAGAGATAAAGAACAATGAATGAAAGAACAATAAGAAGACCAATGTCTGTTTATTTTGTCTTCTAGTTTCCTTGTAATTATGTGACACAATCACAGCTGACATCTTGATCAGCTATGGGGCCCAGTCACAGATTCATCGAATGGTAACGGCATAAATGAGGCCATTCAGTCCTTCAAGTTTGTGGTGCAACTCTCTTACAACAACATAGCTGGACCAGTATTCACCTTTACACAGCGGAATGATAATTTATTTTGTTTTTAAATGCTGATCCAATTCTCTTCTGAAAGTTATGATTGAGTTTACTTCCACCTCTCTATCCCGGCATTGCATTGCAGTGCTAACTACTCACTGAATGAAGAGGTTTTCCTGATGTTACATTTGATGTCTTTGCCCATCACGTATATCTGTGGCTTCTGGTACTTGACCCACCAATGTACGTGTTGCTGAGGGCCCTTGTTATCTGAATTATTCTCTCACACCTCCTCTCAATCTTCCATGATCATTGGAGAAAAATGCAAACCTTTCCCCAAAAATCATGCTCATCATTCCTGGAACCAATTTCCTAAAGAGGGAACAGCCTCATAATTTCCTTGGGCAGCTTACAACCCAGCGGTATGAATATTTATTTCTCTAATTACAAGTAACACTTTCATTTCCTCTCTCTCTGCCCCTCCCTCACCCTAGATGTCCTGCTAGTTCTGCTGTTCGCATCCATGTGTTCTCTTTGTTATCACCTCAAGGAATCAAGGGATACGGGGAGAGAGCAGGAACGAGGTACTGATTTTGGACGATCAGCCATGACCATATAGAATGGCGGTGCTGGCGCGAAGGGCCAAATGGCCTACTCCTGCACTGTTTTCTATGTTTTTATGTCTATGTTTCGTCCACGGCAAAAACAAAAAGGACCATTGTGGGCTCCACCTTTCCTTGGTCATCGGTGCCGGCTCCGATTTGTTCTGGACCTTTCCATACCTCTCCCCCTTGCCTGAATCTGTATGAAGAAGAGTCTCGACCCGAAACGTCACCTATTCCTTTTCTCCAGAGATGCTGCCTGACCCGTTGATTTACTCCAGCATTTTCTGTCTATCAAAAAATCAATTAATCTACAAGTGATCAAAACACGAAACGATTAAAATAAGCTGTCACCGCACATGCCCAAAGCTGCAATTAGATCCATAGTTTCTGTAAGCTCCCTGTCTAATATACATCTTAATAACTTCATCCTATCTTCTTCTTCTTCTTCCACCATCTTCCCAGAACCTTCCATAGATTTATGACTCCATCACCAGAATGTTCAGGGGAGCCAGCGATGATGAAGTGGGAGGGGGGGGATGGTGGGTCAGAAACCCAAGGATAAATTATCAGTGAAATATGCAGATAAATATGCAAATATGCAAATATTTGCATATTTATATGCCGATTAATATGCAAATATATCTGGTTGATATGATGCCTTCCCTGATTTTCAAATTTTAACATTGCTCTTCCATATTATGGATTAATAAATATCATACTGCCCACTGGATTGCAACCATGTCGTGGTCGGGGAGCTTGTGTGTGTCAGTGACCCCTAGAGCTATGCCAGCGGGAGATTCGTCTCCTGTTAGGGTCTCCCATGCTGGACAGGTCGAAGGGTAGAGGCTAGACAAAGAGCGATCCACTGGTCCTCCAGGTTGGAGGTTGAGCACAGGGCGAACAACCCTGTCTCGTAAAACAAATATGTTACAGAAACAGCAACAGAAGGAATCAACACTACAGGGTGGAGGACCTTCGTTGCTGCCCTACATGCCAGGAGGCATAATAGGCAGTAAAAGTAAGTAAGTAAATATCATAAGGTCATAAGGAATAAGAGTAGATTGAGGCCATTCGGCCCATCAAGTCTACTCTGCCATTCAATCATGGCTGATCTATTTCTCTCTCCAAACCCAATCCTCCTGCCTTCTCCCCACAACCTCTGACACCCGTACTATTCACAAATCACAATAATACTTTATTCGCCAAGCATGTTTTGCAACATACGAGCAATTTCATTTGCCAAGTCAGTCATACAAATAAAAAGCAATGGAACACACAAAATACATTTTAACATAAACATCCACCACTGTGCCTCCTCCGCATTCCTCACTGGGATGGAAGCCGAAGAAGGCAGATATAGTCACAGATTAATTTTAAATTTACCTCTCTTCAGCTGGAAGGAAGACAAAAATGGTAGAGAAACTCAGCAGGTGAGGCGGCATCTATGGAGCTAGGGAATAGGTGACGTTTGGGGTCGAGACCCTTCTTCAGAGTGGTGTGGGGGTGGGGGTGGGGAGGGCGGTGAGAAGAAAGGAAGAGGCGGAGACAGTGGGCTGTGGGTGAGCCGGGAAGGGGAGGGGAAGGAAGGAGAAAGCAAGGACTACCTGATATTGGAGAAGGCAATGTTCATACCGCTGGGGTGTAAACTATCCAAGCAAAATATGAGGTGCTGCTCCTCCAATTTGCGGTGGGACTCACTCTGGCATGGAGCAGGTCCAGGACAGAAAGGTCGGATTTGGAACGGGAGGGGGAGTTGAAGTGCTGAGCCATCGGGAGATCAGGTTGGTTAATGCGAACTGAGCGGAGGTGTTGGGCGAAGCGATCGCCAAGCCTGCGCTTGGTCTCACCGATGTAGAGCAGCTGACACCTAGAGCAACGGATGCAATAGATGAGGTTGGAGGAGGTGCATGTCAACCTCTGCCTCACCTGGAAAGACTGCTTGGGGCCTTGGATGGAGTGGAGGGGGGAGGTAAAGCGACAAGTGTAGCATTTCCTGCGGTTGCAAGGGAAAGTACCAGGGGAGGGGCGGTTTGGGTGGGAAGGGGCGGATTGACCAGGGAGCGGTCTCTGCAGAAAGCCAAAAGGAGAGGAGATGGGAAGATGTGGCCAATGGAGGTGGCGAAAATGTCTGAGGATTATCTGTTGTATGTGACGGCTGGTAGGGTGGAAGATGTGGAAAAGGGGGACTGTCCTTATTATGAGTGGGGGGATGGGGAGTGAGAACAGAGCTACGGGATATAGAGAAGACCCTGGTGAGAGCCTCATCTATAGTCGAAGAGGGGAATCCCTGTTCCCTAAAGAATGAGGACATCTCCGATGCCCTGGTTTGGAACACAGCTGGAGGGCATTTTCTCCAGGTTTACTGTTCCAGGCAGTGAAACACCTTACCATTGTCTCTATTAACACATTCATTTAGTCTACTGGAAAGTGTAATCCCATCAGAGACACAAGAGACTGCAGATGCTGGAATCGTGAGAGAAAAACAAACTCCTGTCGAAACGCCAGAGATCTTTTCTTCGGAGATGCTGCCTGACCCGCTGAGATACTCCAGCATTTTGTGTCTGCTTGCTGGGAAAAAAATCAGTGGGTCAGGCAGCATCTACAGATGGAAATGGATAGGTGTGATTTTGGATCCTGACCTGAAATGTCATCTGTCTACAGTATTTCCCTCTACAGATGTGCCTGAACCTGTGAGTTCCTCCAGCAGTTTGTTTTTTGCTCACATCAACTCTTTCTAATCAGCGATGCCCAATTTACATAATTGCTGCACATAATCAAATTCCTCAGTCACTTTATTAACCACCTCAGTATACCTTCATCAATTTTGCACGCATTTAATTGAAACCAGAAGTATTGCAGTTCCATGGCTAGTCAGAGACCTATACAGCGTGGAATAAGGCCCTTCAGCCCAACTTGCCCACCCCGACCAACATTCCCCTTCTAGATTAGTCCCACCTACCTGCGTTTGGCCCATATCCCTCTAAGCCTATCATAAATGCTGTCTAAATGCTTCTTAAACATTGCAATGCTACCTGCCTCAACTACCAGCAGGTCATTTCATGCACCCACCACCCTTTGTGTAGAAGAGTTACCCCTAAGGTGCCTATGAAACCTTTCCCTTTACACCTTAAACCTATGTCCTCTGTCTTCGTCCTCAGATATGGGGCCCAAAACTGTACTCAATATTCCAAATGCCCCATACCAAATACCAGTGCCCCATAAAGCCTTAGTATTACATCCTTGAAGCCTCAGTATTACATCCTTGATGAAAGAAATGGCAGGATTACCTCACTATATCAGCTCATTGCTGACCCTTTAATATACCCTACATCTGATTTGCTTTAGTCACTGATCCTGACCAATTCTGTTCTATTTGGATAATGGACCTTTGCTCAAGAATTTCTTTTTCCCATGTGATGTGAAGGTCATGCCATTAAAAAAAATCCCTGAGGTTTAATTATTTTTTTTGTTTATTAATGTACCTCAGTTGTAGTTAAGAAGGTAAAATAAATGCTGACCAAAGGGTAGGAAAAGCACAGGAAAATATTCAAAGACAATTTTTGGATTAATTTTTATCACTTTAATCACTTCTGCCTATTTTAAATCTATTCATCTTTCCAGATGTATTATATATTATGTTATATATTATGTAAGAACATATATATATATACGGTAAATGATTATATGTAGATGATGAAAGGTCAGAGTAGTATTTGCAGAGGAGGGGTGAATTATGTAGACCAAGAACATGTGGCAAAACGTCACAACTACAGCATAATCATTTACTATTCTTTACAAACAAATAGAAAACCAGTTTAGAGTTCAACATTTCTTTACAAGTATAAACCTCTAAGGCTGATTTGATGAATACTAATCCCAGATGAAAACTCACCGAAAGGCACTGCACATTGGTAAATCATAGACATGCTCATAGGAAGAGTAACTGCAACTGCTAACCAAATTCATTACTGGGCGTTTATGGAGATATTTTTTTACTGTGCTTCTAATTATGCACTGGCAGATATAAGAATGTAACCATGCAAAGGCTATTTCGGGTAATATGAAGATGTTTGAGCAAACGTTTCAGAAAAGTAAGTTTGCTACACTCAAGCAGGAAACAAAATTGGATATTACTGAATGTTAAAGCAGGCTTACAGAAGAACCCTAACCCTAACCCAAAGCTGAAAATAAAATATGTGTACAAATATCTAATAAAAAAGCATTATAAACTTGTAAAAAATTGGTTCCAAAAAGGAGACAGGCACTGGTACAGTTTTGCTCCCTTTACTGAGGAAATGAATCTGTTCCAAGTAACCCATGCAATATGTGGTTTAGCTAATGAGATATCCTATGGGAGTTATGTGTGTTTGGTCTCCTTACAAACAGAAAGATTCTGCGGTGGGAAACACAGCTCCATCAAAGGTTCTGTACATAAATTGTTTCCATTTGGTTAAAGCAAGGTCATCTTTTAGTGGAAAGATTACTGAAAGTGAACTGCTTTGAATTGCATCTCCATTCCCACACATGGCACGGTAGTAATGCTTTTGCATTCGCAGTAACCCCTCTGGCTGATTACAAGACACAAAGACATTGTACTCTGTATTCTGAATCAACCTTCAATTGCACTTTAACCATACCCAAATGAAACCTGAGCTTTTATGTACAACTTTCATTCATCTTTTATGTGTTCGGCAACTCCAGCTCAATGTTATTGTTTCTTCACCTGCAATTAATGTTTCCGTTGAATATCCGTTGAAGTTGTGATTTTTGCTTGAAATTTTTTCTTGTCGCAAATGAGCCTTAGCACCAAGAAAATTTCTCATTTTGCAAAGAAAAATAAAACTGGTGCTGCAGCTTCAAGCATTGATGTGGACCTTGCCATCCCTTAATTAGGAAGGTTATGAATGGAGACATAAGAAATGGCAGATGCTGGAAACTTGAGTGCTGGAGGAACTCAATGGCTCCACAGAGTGCTGAAGGAACTCAATGGGTCAGGCAGCATCTATGGAGGGAAAGGATAGGCGACGTTTCAGGTTGGGATCCTTCTTCAGATTGATTATGAAGAAATGTCCTGACTTGAAATGTAATGTCCATTCCCTCCTCTTATACTGCCTGATCAGCTGAGTTCCTCCAGGTTATGAATGGAGTTCAGCCAGTGTTATCACTGCTGAGGCACTCAGTGAATGTATAAAGCAGCAGCTTGATACAGGAGAATATAGTTCATGCAAGCTTTTAATACATGCTATGGATCTGGGGAGGTGTTGGAGCCATCTGTAGTAAGTTTTATAGCTTTCCAGTTTGTGGTCAGGAAAGTATTTCCCCTGTATCTCTGTTCACTTGACAATAAAAAGAGTTAAGTGTCAAGAGTGTCTAATTGTCATATGCAGCAGGCATGGACCAATTACATTCTCACTTGCTGCAGCTTCACAGGCATATTAATGAACCAACACAACAAATACATATAGAATAATCAATAACATAATAAATTATCAAGAACACTACATAACCAGACCATAATAATGCAAACCAAAGTATGTAGTGCAATCTATAGAGTCCATTGTGGTTTGGTGCTGAGGTAGGGTTGTGGTTGCGGTTATGCATATATCGTTCAAGTCTAAGAAAGTGCTCTTTAGATTTTAATTTCGACTTTCATCATGAGTAACATGCCTCATTGGTTGAATGGTGCTTTATTGTCATGTATGCATTACACTGAAATTCTTTTGGCATTGCTCACACATGCACGAGTTGCCACATTTTGGCACCAGTCACAAAAGTCGAAAATCTGGTCCACATGCCGAATGTACTGGAGCGGCGTGCGATCCAAGCGAGCTTCAGGCCGCTGCAGGGCCTCCTCCGTCGCCTTCGACTAGCTCAGCCCACGAACCGACATCCCTGCCCTCACCCAACCACCTCTGTGTCCCCGGGGGCGCCTCACGCAGCCAACCTTGAAGTCGGTGAAGGCAATACCCCAGTCCCAATTATCATTCCCCTGGATAACTGGAACACCTTCTGATGGAAATTAGTCTGTTTTTAGACTTTAGGAGAGCTCCCCCATCAACAACACCACAGTCACATCTGTGGAGTCTTTTAAGTTCCTGGGAACCATCATCTCCAAGGACCTTAAGTGGGGGGCTACCATCGACTCCACAGTCAAAAAGACACAACAGAGGATGTACTTCCTACGGCAGCTGAGGAAGCACAATCTGCCACAGGCAATGATGGTCCAATTCTACACAGCCATCGTAGAGTCTGTTCTCACCTTCTCCATCATGGTCTGGTTTGGCTCAGCCACCAAGCACGACACCTGGAGGCTGCAGCGAATCATCCGATCAGCAGAGAAGATTATTGGCTGCAACCTTCCTCCATTGATGAACTGTATACTGCAAGGGCCAGGAAGTGAGCAGGCAAGATCATCTCTGACCCCTCTCACCCTGGCCACAAACTCTTTGAATCACTTCCCTCTGGAAGGCGACTCCGGACTGTCAAAGCTGCCACAGCCAGACATAAAAACAGTTTTTTATCCACGAGTAGTTGCTCTACTCAACAGCCAATAATCTGTAGCCTCCCTTTGATCTGGTATTTTGTTGGTTCACATGCTTGATCAATGGTGTTTTATCATTAATGTTTTATTATTATTAATGTTCAGTGTTTTCTGAGTCATTCGTAACTGTCACTGTGTGTCATGTTGTTACTTGTGGGCGGAGCACCAAGGCAAATTCCTTGTATGTGAATACTTGTCCAATAGACATACTTACTTACTTACTTAAACTTACTTACTTAATATACAGTACTGTGTACAGTGATGGATGTACAAGCCTGTCACTTGAAAACATTACGCTAAAGTGTTGTTGTACAGTGGGCCTTTCACCATATAACTGGGATGTGCACTGATGGGGCCAGATCTCTCAACACTGTGGTTTACAAATGTCTGTCGGTGTCACACAGGGTGCTGTATTGGTGGGCCCAGATCTGTCACTTTAGAACAGGTGCCACGGAGGCGATGGCGGAGGAGCCATCTGCCGCGGACCAAGCACGGAGTCCCGCCTCTCCCACCGCGGTCCCCTAATGGGTCCGAGCCACTGGTGTCGACAGGAACCGTGCCGCCGGGGGTAGGGAAGGACTGAGAGTGAGGGGGACCGACGAGAGCAATGGGGGACCCGGCAGGGGGCTCCGCCGGGAACAAAGAGGGGCCCGGCCGGAGAGGGGAGGGCCAAGGGGGAACCAACAAGGGGAGGCCTGTTGCCACGTGCGGCGGCAGGCAGTAGATAGCAAAGATCCTATAGCGAGCAAGATAGATCACTCGACGAAAAAGATGTAATACGGTCACGGGCAGATTCATGGGTAATTTTAGGCCCCATTTCCATAATCGGCTTCCGTCTCCGCACCAAAGATCCCGTAGCGGAGCAAAGATAACTAATGCGGAGACGGAAGCCGGTTACGCAAACATCCTCGTAAAAATAAAAGTTATTTGGTAAAAATCTTCTCCTCATTTTAATTTATTAACACAAACTGTTTCCCCGCAACGTTGATTACACTGCGAGTCTGGTTACGGAAATGGATGAAAAAAAGGCCCACGTTCCGTTGCGTACTACGCGTCAGCCCATTGCATTTAGCAGGAGTGGTCTATCTTGCTCCACTATAGGATCTTTGGTAGATAGGACTGTTCGCTACTTTTTGAAACCTTGTCGGCTCCTAAAACGTGGCAACACTTGCCTACTGCCTAGGCTGTATGCAAAACAAATCATTTCACTGTACCTCGGGACATGTGACAATAAAGCATCATTCATTTATAAAGTCTCATTCATTCATTCATTCATTCATTCATCCATTCAGGTCATACAGTATTGTTGGGCTTTACACTGTAATACATACTGGTTGGGACAGGTCTGGGACAGGACAACTATGAGAATGCAGGGTGACTTGAACAGGTTGGGTGAGTGGGCAGATGCATGGCAGATGCAGTTTAATGTGGATAAATTTGAGGTTATCCACTTTGGTAGCAAAAAAAGGAAGGAAGATTATCATCTAAATGGTGTCAAGTTGGGAAAGGGGGAAGTACAACGGGATCTGGGGGGTCCTTGTTCATCAGTCAATGAAAGTAAGCATGCAGGTACAGCAGGCAGTGAAGAAAGCGAATGGCATGTTGGCCTTCATAAGAGGAGTTGAGTATAGGAGCAAAGAGGTCCTTCTGCAGTTGTATAGGGCCCTAATGAGACTACACTCCATCGCAAGTAACAGACTACTGACCAACATGTATTATAAACCCACTCCCATGGCTATCTGGACTACACTTCTTCCCACCCTGCTTCCTGTAAGGACTCCATCCCTACTCCCAATTCTTCCGTCTGCGCCGCATCTGCACCCAGGATGAGGTGTTACAAACCAGGGCATCGGAGATGTCCTCATTCTTTAGGGAGCAGGGGTTCCCCTCTTCTACTATAGATGAGGCTCTCACCAGGGTCTCTTCTATACCCCATAACTCTGCTCTCACTCCCCATCCCCCTATTTTTAACAAGGACAGAGTCCCCCTGGTCCTCACCTTCCACCCTAACAGCCGTCACATACAACAAATAATCCTCCAACATTTTCGCCACCTCCAACGGAATCGCACCACTGGCCACATCTGCCCCTCTCCTCCCCTTTTTGCTTTCTGCAGAGACCGCTCCCTCCGTAACTCCCTGGTCAATTCATCCCTTCCCACCCAAACCATCCCCTCTCCTGGCATTTCCCCTTGCAACCGCTGGAAATGTTACATTTGTCGCTTTACCTCCCCCATTGACTCCATCCAAGGCCCCAAGCAGTCTTTCCAGGTGCGGCAGAGGTTCACCCGCACCTCCTCCAACCTCGTCTATTGCATCCGCTGCTCTAGGTGTCAGCTGCTCTACATCGGTGAGACCAAGCGTACGCTTGGCGATCGTTTCGCCCAACACCTCCGCACAGTTCGCAGTAACCAACCTGATCTCCCGGTGGCTCAGCACTTCAACTCCCCATCCCATTCTGAATCTGACCTTTCTGGCCTGGGCCTCCTCCATGGCCAGAGTGAGGCCCATCATAAATTGGAACAGCACCTCATATTTCACTTGGGTAGTTTACACCCCAGCTGTATGAACTTTGACTTCTCCAATTTCAGGTAGTCCCTGCTTTCTCCTTCTTTCCCCTCCCCTTCCCAGCTCTCCCAAAGCCCACTGTCTCCGCCTCTTCCTTTCTTCTTCCTGCCCCCCCACCCCCACATTAGTCTGAAGAAGAGTCTCGACCCGAAACGTTGCCTATTTCCTTTGCTTCATAGATGCTGCCTCACCCGCTGAGTTACTCAAGCATTTTTGTCTACCTTTGATTTTCCAGCATCTGCAGTTCCTTCTTAAACACCTGGAGTATTGTGTGCAGTTTTGGTCCCCTAATTTGAGGAAGGACATTGTTGCTATTAGGAGAGTGCAGTGTAGGTTTACAAGGTTAATTCCCGGGATGGCAGGACTGTTATTTTCTGAGAGAATGGAGCGGCTGGGCTTGTATAGCCTGGAGTTTAGAAGGATGAGAGGGGATCTTCTTGAAACGTATAAGATTATTAAGGGTTTGGACATGCTAGAGGCAGGAAACATGTTCCCGATGTTGGGGGAGTCCAGAACCAGGAGCCACTGTTTAAGAATAAGGGATAAGCCATTTAGAACGGAGATGAGGACACATTTTTTCACTCAGAGTTGTGAGTCTGTGAAATTCCCTGCCTCAGAGGGCAGTGGAGGCCGGTAGGGCTAGATAGGGCTCTTAAAGATAGCAGAGTCGGGGGAGAAGGCAGGAATGGGGTACTGATTGGGGATGATCAGCCATGATCACATTGAATGGCAGCTGGCTCGAAGGGCCGAATGGCCTACTCCTGCACCTATTTATTGTTTATTGTCTATTGGGTGTCCATTCCCTCCACCTATGCTGCCTGACCTGCTGCATTTATTTTGTGTTTCACTCCTGCTTGCAAAGAAAGTTCACACACGGAATTGCAGGTGTCGGAAACGTGAGCAAAACACAAAGTGTTCTGGAGAAACTCAGCGGGTGGGTCAGGCAGCATCTTTGGAGGGAATCGACAGGTAATCGTTCAGGTCAGGAACCTTCTGAATGGTCACCATTGACTGCAACAGCAAGGACAAAAGATTTGGTCGGAACTGGGTGAATAACTTCTGTCTTCTGTAATCTGCGATGAGCGGGATTTATGTGGCTTCAGAATCTAAAACTGTGTACCAAGAGGGGGAGAAAAAGCAGAGAATATCAATTTAAGTAAACAATGGCTTCATAATGTCAATATTTGAACGTTTACACCTCTTTGGGGGTGCCATAGAGCAACTTCATGCAAGGAAGAGAAAGATTAAGGAAATAACACATGGCCAATTTTTTTTTATTTGTGCTGCATATTACAGTGAGAAAAATGCTCTATAATTACTTCCTGCTGGGAACAGGATATTTGATTGAGTGACCCCTGTAGTATCCTGCTAATCAATATAAATATCTTGCACGAGCATTTCAATCGGAGCAACAAAATGTTTGCTTAAGTGTCTGGCTGTGACTTTGTAGGTGGCATCGTGGTATTCCATTATCTAAACATATTTCTATGTGCTTGTCAATTTCCTTCTGTCATCAACAGCAAACGCTGGCTTTTCATATGCATCGTTCGGTTCAATCCCAGTGGCGTTTCCTCTTGCCCGCTCACCCCATGCGATGGTGATGAGGTGTCTGTCATTTTTATCACTGAATGTGACGTTGAACAGATTTTTTATTGTTCCATTTTCTGAGCTTCCTACATATTTTGGGTTATCGTCTCCTCTCAGTCAGAATGGAGCCAAGGCAACGCAATCAAAAGACTAATGCAACCCATTTTTTTCCCTTTGCAAACAACAGTAACTGTAACCATCCTTGTGCTACTGTAAGCCGACTGGCATTTTGTGCTGCGAGATCTAGCGCTCGATATTCCAGTGGAATGGCAGTAAGCCAACATTTTCTATAATTTATATATCAACGGATAATGAACATAATGGCCTTGATTCTGTCCGTTTACTTAACAATCACTCTGCAGTCATGCACAATGATAAACCCATAATAGTTCTAATGGTTCTATCTTTTGGCAATTATTTACAAGAAATAGGATTAATTTGATTATCATCTTGATAATTCCATTGATTTATTTATTGATTAATGAACGAATTAATTGGGGGGATCTGTGTGTTTCACCCGTGTTTTGAAATGATTGGAAATCTCTACAATCTCTACAATCATATTTACTCTGATGATAAAACAGAGTGGCAGTGAGAAAATTATTGTGGCGAATGATCGGAGTTAACATGTTGAGCGCAATTATCAGATATCTGAGCCACCCTGGCTTAGTACTTGTGTCTATTGATGTTAAGTTCACTTTTTACAGCGTTAGTCCCAGGTCTCTGTGGTCATCATGACTTGGAATTTAGAAAAAAAAACAACCACCATCTGGGACAAATTTCACAAGGACCAGCTGAAGACTGTATTTAACAGCACATATATTCCACAAGTGGGGTCCGTATCAAGCAACTTCAATTTTTTACAACATTTTTAATGTAATGGAAAATGAATGACAGACTAAAGGGGTCAGTGAGCATATTGTTTATCTTGCAGAAGGGAGGGTGAATGGGACAGTGCAAGTGTGTTTAGGAAGACAATTTACCATTGGGGAAATAACCTGTGATCAGTGTGGGTGGCAGGTGCTTTGGCTGAGGGAAATGAGCCTAGACAGCACTCAATAGGTTTGGGTCTGGAGATACTGTAGCCGGCAAATCCCCTTGAGCACCATAATCAATCACGTCTCAGCCTCCTGGCTTCATCTGTGGTTATAATAGGGAGGAAAATCGGGGTGAGAGGGCGGAGACACAAGAGACTACAGATGTTGGAATCTTGAGCAAAATACAAACTGCAGGAGGAACTCGGCGGATTAAGGCAACATCTGTGGAGGGAAAGGACAGGCAATGTTTTAAATCGGGAGAAAAGCTCATGTTCATAAGTTCTAGGAGCAGAAATAGACCATTCGGCTCATCAATTCTGCTCCGCCATTCAATCATGGCTGGAGGAGCAGCGGTAGAATTACTGCTGTACAGCGCCAGGGTTCGAACCCGATTACGGGGGCGCTGTCTGCACGGAGTTTGCACGTTCCCCCCGTGATCTCGTGGGTTTTCTCCGAGATCTTCGGTTTCCTCCCACACTCCAAAGATCTACAGGCTTGTAGGTTAATTGGCTTGGTACAACTGTAAATTGGCCCTCGTGTGTGTAGGATCGTGTTAATATGTGGGGATCGCTGGTCAGTGCGGACCCGGTGGACTGAAGGGACTGTTCTCATACTGTATCTCAAAAAAAAAGTCTACTCTGCCATTCAATCATGGCTGATCTATATTTCCCTCTCAACCCCATTCTCCTGCCTTTGCCCCATAACCCCTGACACCCTTACCAATCAAGAGTGTTGTGTTTCAAGGGAAACAAGTGACAAGGGTGGAGGTAAGGGGGTGGATGAGCAATTTGTTAGTTACAGAAATATTATGATGCTGGCAGGCCAAACGCTGAGTAGCTCTGGGAATTTGATTAAGCAATTGG
This sequence comes from Okamejei kenojei, assembly GCA_035221665.1. Lineage (NCBI taxonomy): Eukaryota > Metazoa > Chordata > Chondrichthyes > Rajiformes > Rajidae > Okamejei > Okamejei kenojei. The sequence goes on from CM069133.1 coordinate 19,756,221, forward strand.
GAATCGTTTAGGGAAGATGTTTTACAGGGATGAATGTAGAATAAGTGATATTGGAAGAGATGTTTTTTAGATAATATCTAAATGTCAAACTTTGTCATCTTATTGAAAGGCAGAGGAGGCATGGAAGAAGTATGGTTAATGCCTCTTACCTTGTCTTAGATTTTTTTTAGTTTAGTTTTAGAGATACACTGTGGAAACAGGCCCTTCAGCCCACTGAGACCACACCGACCAGTGATCCCCGCACATTAACACCAGGGTTATACATTTTATACCTAGTCAATTAACATACAAACCTGTAATTCTACGGAGTGTAGAAGGAAACTGAATATTTCAGAGAAAACCAACACGGGTCACGGTGAGAACACACAGCACCCGTGGGCGAGATCGAACCCGGGTCTCTGGCGCTGTAAGGCCGCAGCTTTACCGTTGTGCCGCTGTACCATCTTATTTCCTTTGTTTTTGTATGGAAGTGATCACCATCAACCTCAATCTTATTTGTTATAAGATTAGATAAGAGCAAAGGTCAATGGAGCTGGTAAGTTCAAGAAGGTGCCCCTTAACATGGGTTAATGGGCACCCTCTTTGCGTTGTGAGATGGATTGATATTAGAAGGACATACTGGCATAAATGTTAGTCATAGCTTATATGTCTCGGGGCATCAGGTAAGTCGGGACGTTTTCTTGGCCTGATGAAAAATGTCCACGAATAAAAAAATAGCCCCGAGTACCCACGGCTGGCATAACGAGCCGCTACGGTATATCCACGGACTCCTACGGCCTCCTACGGACTCGTTACGGACATTCTCCGAGTTTGAATCAAAGGGAAAACTTGGGCGAATTCGTGAGTAACTCGGGAAAGTGGGACAGGCCCTTTAGCCCTTTAAACCCCTGTCTCACTGTGCGAGTTGGCCCACGAGTGACCCCGAGTTTTCACTCGTGGTGATCACGTAGCGGGAACGTCGGAACTCGCACGAGCAACTTATCGACTCGTGGCGCTAACGGCAGGTACTCGGGAAACTTGTTAACTCGTGAAAAAAATGAAACATGTTTGATTTTTTCCACGAGTCAAATTAACTGTTCAAGTGTAAAATGGAAACATTTTAACTCGTTGTAATAACGTAGTGGCCCCGTGCGTTTATCTTAGTGTCTCGTGAGTGTACCGTGGGAACTTTAATAATCTGTTCTTTTGCTCGTAAGACTGAACCAAAGATAGACACAAAATGCTGGAGTTTATAACTCAGCGGACCAGGCAGCATCTCTGGAGAGAAGGAATAGAGTCGAGACCCTTCTTCAGACTTTCCTTCGCTCCAGAGATGC